>VIIQ02000363.1:0-43530 GCA_007449985.2 Desmodesmus armatus
CGGCAATTTTGCAGTCACGGTTCACAAGATGCAAGAGGCATGATTTGGATATGGTTTGTGAGGAGAGTCGAGGGAGACAGGGAACGCCTAGGCAACTGTTGCCATGGGCGCCAAACAATGCAAGATACAGAAGAGCATACGGCACATGACAGTTCGCTGACAACACAACACAAGAATCTCAACTGCCAATTGGGATCTCCGTGAGATCTGCCAAGCATGCACTTGTGTGCGGGGGAGATCCTTCCAAAAGACAACATGACGCCCCCAGCGAAATCAGCCTTCAGTAACCTTTCAGCCTTGTGAAATCTCCCCAACTGTTTGTAGGGACGTGCAAGATGTTGACTACAAGTCCGCTCCGCTGTGGAATCCCACCCATGCAGACACCCTACACCTCGCAAACTCGACCCTCGACCCTCAAACCCACCCCCACCCACTTGCAGCTGTGCCATCTTGGCAAGCTCGTCATACAGAAGCCTGCTTGCTTGCTCTTCCAGTTCAAAGTCCCAATCGTCGTCCCAACCATCACCAACTGCTTCATCAGCTGGGCCTGGTGCCTGCAGCCGCGCAGTGCCGATGCTCAGCTCTGTCAGGCTGCTCCAGCACCCCAGCACCCCAGGCTCTCCGCTGTGCAACTCACCCATGCAATGCGCTATCCCTCGCAAACTAGGACCCCCCTAAACCCTCGACCCCCACCCCCACCCACCTGCAGCTGTGACATCTTAGCAAGCTCGTCATACAGCAGCCTACTTGCTTGCTCTTCCAGCTTGAAGTCCCAATCACCCCAACCATCAGCAACAGCTTCACCAGCTAGGCCTGGGGCCTGCAGCCGCGCAGTGCCGATGCTCAATTCTGTCAGGCTGCTCCAGCACGCCAGCACCCCAGGCTCGAACCGCACCACCTCCAGCTTGGCAGAGCGCAGCAGAGGCAGCTGCGGCAGCGAAGAGGTCGTCACCCGCAGGAAGGGGTTACCGTTCTCACACACATCATCCTTATAGCCATGCAGCTCCAGGGAGGTGAGGCTGGTGGGCAGGTGTGCCAGGGAAGCTGTGTTGCAGGAGTCTGTCCAAAGGCTCAGCTGCTGCAGGCGCTGCATGGTGCTGAGGGCGCCAGAGCTGCTGCAGGATCCTGCACGAAGCAAATCAAATCGAAGTTACACCAAAAGCAATGAACCTCAAGAGCTCACGCTTGCTATTAACTAATATCACAATCACGGAGATGGGTAAACAAACAAGAAGGAAGAAAACACTGAGGATCATACCAGAGAGTTGCTGACCTGCAGGCAGACGCCCTGCAGGAGGAGGAGGGCCTTCAGCCCCTGCAGCCCCTGCAGGACAGCAGCGAAAGCTGTGCTGGCCTGCTGCTCTGCCACTGGCGCCCAGCTTGCTGTGCTCAGCACGAGGTCGTGCATGCATAGGCTGGTGAGGCCTGTTAGCTGCGACAGCTGCAGGAAGCTCTCATGCCTGACTTTGCAGACAGCGAGGGCTAGGTGCCGCAGGGCCGGCAGGAAGCTGGGTGGGGATGCTACTGCTGCAGGGCGGGGACCAGAGCCCCGCATGTGCAGCATGGCCGTGCTGGGATTTCCGCGGGAGTGGCCGTCTGCCGCTGCCAGGGACTGTACTGTGCTGGCTGGTAATGCTGCAGGACCAGAGGGCCGGCTGCGCAGCATTGCCGTGCTGGTACTGCTGCAGGATGCTGCTGCCAGGGACTGTACTGTGCTGGACCTCTGCCTGCTGCGTGTGCTGAGGCCCGGGGCGCGCTGCTGCGCATGGAACGCAACAGGGAGGTGGTCAGGGACAGGCTGGTGAGCCTTGTAAGCTTGCTGCATGGCAGCAGCAGGCGGTACTGGAAGGAGTTATGCCAACTGCCAGAGCCTATGGGGCAGGACAGCTCAAGGTCAGCCACCTGCCCTGCCCATAGCTCTAGCCAGTCCTGCATCAGCCTGCACCCCTCGGGCTGTGCGATTTGCGCAACCACGTCTGCTGCTGTTGAGGCGACCGCGATCGCCCAGCTCCTGCACACGAGGGTGCATGCTGACAGCCTCTCACGCAGGGGCACGTGCTGCAGGATGGCTGTCAGGACGGCCTCTGGCAAAGTGTGGAGCTGCTGCTGCTGCTGGCGCTGGTGCTGGTGCTGGGCTGTGGGGCCTGCTGGCAGCTGCCCTGCCCTGGAAGAGTATGGGATGGCACAGAGCAACAACATCGGATGGATCTCAGGCATCAATCAGCCCAGCGAGTCCCAAGCGAGTAAGTCCATGTGCGCCCCAAAGCAGACAGCAGCCCAGCCTCAACAACCAAACTCACACACCTTGCCTCGAACGTCCGCGTGCCTTTCATACCGCCTGGAAGGTTCTTATATCAACGTGTATCACGGCAACCGATGCCAATCACATGCAGGAAGAGGGGTTCCAGATTTGATCTGTGATCAAATTTGAACTCAACAGAAGGAGCGCGTGGAGTACCTGGCAGATAAGGACAAGCTGATTTTAGCTTTTGGTAGCATGCTCTGTTGATGGGCTGAACACTCTGGCTGATAGCCAGGCAGGTACCAGTAAGTCAGTTCTGGTTTGAAAACAGCGACAGCCTGTGACTTTGTTGAGGACTGGAGAGAAGGTGCAAGCTTACGTTCTTACCTCAACTTGCTTAGTTTGGTCTTCTTACCCATAACCAAACCGAATGCAGGTCCGGCAATGCACAACACCAGGCATACATGGCACGTACTGCTCATGAGCAGCATATCATGGGCGGTCTTCCTCCCTTTTCAAGCCTTGAAGCCGCTGAGCTGCCAGGCGCAGGAACTGCACGATGCTTCAGAACTCACAACATCACCCTCAGCAGCGCTGCTGTCCTGCTTCTTGAACCCCAGCGTCAGTGGCAACAAGGATGACTTGCTTAGCCATTGAATGCCACCAACTACTTTGAGCTAGGTGATACTTCGCCACAGTTGGGCTTGTAATAGCAAGAATGAGGCAGGTTTGGGGAGCTCCAGCTGACGCAGAGTATTTGCTGCAGCAGCAGGGACCATGATGTGGCACCCATGTGCACCAGGACCACTCAGCAGCAGTCCTGCTGGTCGAAGCTGCTACTCAGCGGCTGCTCTGGCTGCACCGCTTTTGCGCACCGCTTTTGCGCATACCCCTGCAGGCTGTTCTGATTAGCTGCTTTGTTCTGGTTTTGTGGCACAGCACTGCTGCAGCGGCTGCACTGCAGTGGTCCAATCTGTAGCAGCCCTCAGGGCCTGCTAGGAAAGGCACAACCTTGTGCACCCATTGAAGCGGCTTCATCCATGCCTTGAGTGACGATAAGTGACTCACATGCGCGTCACACATTTGTTGCCATGAAGCCCAGAGAGTTCATGCCAGCCAGCATTCGTAGACATTGCATGCAGCGATGGCCGAGATCGTGGGCCAGTCATCAAAATTCTCCACGCCGTCAATTGCAACGGGCTCAACGCCCAATGTCACATCCTGCATTCCGAATGCATCGAGTCGATAGTCACCAGTGGTGACCAGCGGCCACACATGGGCAGCTTGAGCCTTGGGCTCTAACGCAGGCTCTAAATCCTCGAATGCAGTGCGTCTGTTGACGTATGTCCAGCTTCTTTCCCAACACCCATGCCCATGTGCGGGCATGAGGCATAGGGATGTCTGACCGATGGCTGTTTGGACGATGGACGTGTTGATGTCCATCTTAAACGAGACGCACCATCCTGCTGGTCCGTCACCTGCTTGGGTGCGGTGGCGGTGGGAGGGGGGGGAGTCTGTTCTTCCGCCAGCTGCCAGGTGGCACCTGAGGTTGCTGCAACCTTTTGGGCCCAGGCAGTGCTGAGCTTGGAGCGGGGCACACTTTTCTGCAGGTTCCTGCAGCTGCTTTACACGGTTCGAAATGCAGGTAGCCATCTTGCACTGTCTGCAACCGTCGGAATTTGAACCGTCGTTGCATCGGACGTCCGAACAAAGCACCTGGTAGGGCGAATGCGGATAAAATGCTTTTATCTTTGCGATCTGCATAGTTCGTAACATCCGCACGCACCGCCCCTGACGCATCGCTGCTCCCGTTCAGACGCGTGCTTGATCTCTTGCGTGCCTCACACCATCTTCAAGGTGAATACAATTGCTGACGTCTGCGGCAGCACGTGAATGCGTCTTGCAGCAAAAGCAGCAGCAGCAGCAGCAGCAGCAGCGGCAGCAGTGCTCAGCAATAGCAGCAGTAGCAGCAATTCGACCTAGCTGAACAGCCACACGACCCACTCGACGACCTTGTTTCATACTCTACTTTCTTTACTACAGGCCTCCTATCGTCTTGCACAATGTCGTCAAGGCTCAGCACCAGCCAGGCCTTGAAGGAGTGGGACAGCGTCCACAAGCTGCTGCTGGACCTCAAGGCACGTGCTGCCTCAATGCTGCCTCACACCCCAACGAGCTCATAATGCCGCAGCAGCTGGCAGCCAGGTTCCAACGCGCTGCCATCGTCACTTCTAGGCCACTGGCATCTCCTGCTGACGCCTGGAGGCAACTGCTGCAGCAGCAGGTAAACACAGCTGTGCATGACTGTGTTATCACTGTGACCTAGTGGCCCCACCTTGAAGGCGCTTCGGGTTGAACAATTAGGCTTTGACAGGCCAGGTCAGTCCAGCCAAAGCCAAGCGCGGTAGACGGGCCCAGTAGCAACAATGCCACGACAGTGCCTGCAGACAGTGTCTGCTCACACAGGCGGCAATGATCTTGCAACTTGAATCATTCAGTGCTGCTGCAATCACTATCTAGCTCTCCTGCCAGGGCTGCGGAGGTGCCACCTTGCACCTTGCACCGGACGGTCCTGCAACGCAATGCGGCAGTGTCGTTGCTAGTTGCAAGTGCGCAGCTCAAACTCAAAAATTTGAATAGTACGCACACTGCGGCATGTTTTTACTGACTGATGTATCGGCATCGGATGCTGGTGACTGTACTGCGCTGCAGATTCCACGCTTGGTGCTGGCTGCCAGCAGCGAGCTGATTGTCGGGCGCACCTCCGCCGCCGTGGCAACACAGCTCCTGTCAGCGCAGCTCATGGCACGCGCTGCCGCCAACCTGCCAACCCTACCCCCCAGCACCAGCAGCACCCTGACAGCACTGCTGTGGCAGCAGGTCGAGCAGTCAGGCCTCCTGCAGCTGCTCCCGGCCCTGCTGGCCCTCCAAGTATCTCAGCTGCAGGAGAAACATCTAGGCTGCAGCTGGGCCAGCCAGAAGATCCTCCCAACACCCCAGTTGTGGCTAATTACCAAGCCGACTTGCTGGATGTTCTGCTGCTGATCGACAGCATTCAGCAGATTCAGCCCGCTTTCCTTACAGCCCATGCAGCAGGGCAGCGGTGCGTGGTGCCAGCCATGCAGCTTGGCATCAGTTGCATGCGGTACATTAGTGCGGTTCTGGAGCAGGAAAGCAGCGGGCTGCCAGAGCAGTGGATGAGGAACTGTCTCACTCGGTCCTTCAATTTGGCAGCCCATGCTGCGACTGCTGCTAAGAGCCGGATGCAGAGTACCTCCCCCGGCTTGACAGGTGGGGGTGCCGGGTGTACACCATTATGAATTCATAAGCCTTCCTGACAGCAGCGCGGCAGCGCAGGAGCTTCTCGCAGCTGAGGAGACGACGCAGTGGTTCTGCTTGAATGCGTTGCTGCCGATGCTGACGCACTTGATGCAGCAAGCAACAGCAGCGCACGCAGCTGCCGGCAGCAGCAGCACCCCCACCAACAGCCGCAGCAGGGGTGGGAGGGCAAGTGCGGCATCCACAGCCAGCAGTAGCAGCAGTGGGGGTGCAGCAACTGGGCGCAACCGCAGCCAGGCAGCAGCTACAGCCAACCTGCCATGCGGCTTGTTGGGAGACCAGTGGCTGCCTGCTGCCCTTGCACCGGCCATGCCAGAATCATACAGCAGCATGTTGGAGCAGCTGGGATGCAGCAGGGAGGTGGGGCTGTGGCTAGCAGGGCTGCTCGTACCCCCGGGCAGAGCGACTGCACAGCAGCGGTTTGGTACCTGGGAAGAGGGTATGAGCTATGTGATGGCGGGGTTGTATGGGCACGAGGTAGTGCGCAGTGTCCGGCAAACTCACCACATACACTCCCCCCAGCTGGCACCCATGTATCTTGCAGCGTCTGCCGCTACACTGCAGTGGCTGCACAGCATGGAACCTGGCAGGATGACTGCTGTGCAGGACCGGATGTTAGGAGCTTCCTGCGAGCCAGCTGCCAAGCATGCAGGTATGGGCTGTTCCTGTGCCAGCTCGAGGACAGGTTGCCACCGGAGCAGCAGCAGGTGGCAGACGCTGCACACCGCGCTGTCCTGCAGTTGAGTGCTGTTGTGTTGGACAAGCTTGTGGGGAGTGCCGGCAGGTGCAGGAGGGAGCCGGGTCCAGCACAGGTTTCGGCGGGAACAGCAGCAGCATGGCCAGCGGCAGCCGTGGAGTCAGCGTAAAGGTTTTGCAGGCATGCAGTGATGTTGCTGCAGTGTTGGAGGGAGCTTATACGACAACAGCTGAGCCAGGGGTTGGTACTGGTGTCTCTACTGCTGCCAGCACGGGCACAGGCCAGCACAGCAGCACAGGGGGAGTCCTGCAGGGAGTGCCTGTGCCGCATGCGCAGTACTGCAAGCTGCTGCAGGATTATGTGCGCCTGGTGGCAGCAACGGCAGCAGCAGCAACACCCTCCCAAAGCATGCAGGACCTTGCAACAAGCATGCTGGGTCTGTGGCCTCTTGCCTGGGCCGCAACATCTACCAGAGCAGCACTATATATAAATTTGCCACATACACACACGCTTTCACCGCTGCAGCAAGTGCTGCCTCCTATGTGCCTTCAATGCACTTCCACGCGTCTCTGCTGCATGTTGTGAGCAGTCATTGATCAGTGGACAGGTTGAGCTGTGGGTGTGTGCGCACGGTGCTATTGCTTCGGCAGCTGTCGCTTGTACATACACATGTGTACACCCCTGTTCCATGCGTCACGTCTGTTGTCCTGGTTTCGATGGTGTACTATGCCTGCTCGCCATCGCCCTTTCAAAGTTAATGGTGCGCTTGGGATCCCTCTGTCCCTCTGTCCCTCTTTCAAGCATTCTATTGCCTGCTGTGTCTGTGCATTGCATGTCGGACGCCATGATTTTTCAGTGGTGCATGGTTGGCAAGGTTTTGTTTATCGGTTTGCTTCACAGAGCTTGTGACGTCCTGCCTGCTTGCCTGCTTGATCTGTAGTGTTCAGCCGACACCCTCAGCGCAACATTGGGCTAAGGCCTAGGCCTCCTCTTGTGCTATGTGATGGTCTGTTGCGTAGCCAGCCAGTTTGACTGCATGCGGTGCGTGGCATGCTGAATAAGGGCCGCTTTGCGCTCGGACTCAAATGCGGTTGGCTTACTGATTGGTGGTGTGGTTTGGGACCGTCTGGCACCACCTTTGGTGTATATGTAACTTTGGTGCCACCACAGTCTACGGTAGACTGTATGTGTTGTTGACTTGAGGTGTTGTGCGAAGCAAGCAGCTTGAAGCTCCACGTCGGCATGCCACTTACGTTGCAAGTGCCGCCCAATGAGAACTGCACATGTAGAACATGCCCCGTTGAACAGCCGAGCACGAGTCACATGTGTGTGTGAAATGCGCAAGATGACGCACTCAGGGGAAGTCAGATTGGCATGGTCCTTCGTAGTGAGACGAATGCAAGGCCTCATGCTTAATGGCATGCACATGTGTATCGAACATGCTTGATGTAGTGATCTTTTTGATGTAAGCGTTACAATCGTTCATCTGCATTCAACACACCACACTGCACAACACCACACATCACATGTTACAGTGAGTACTGTAGTCACAGGAACCGAGTATCCTTGCTGTATCGACCTCATCGACATCCACTGTAGACCGACACACTGACACATGCTTCATGCAGGCTGTCCAATTGATACACTTTCTTTCTCACTCTCATCACGACACTCTGCTACTGTATAGTGTCCCTTTCTTCACTCACTGACACCCTGATACAATACGGTGTCCATTCGCCACAACAGGCTGACCACTGCATTCTCACTGCAGACTCACACATCTCTACACACGTCAGTCTCCAACTGCTGGACTAACGCTCAGCCTGCTCGACAACTGCGTGGCTACGCCTCCTACCCCCCCAGAGCAGGAAGAGCGGAAGGACAGTACCCGCCTCAAATCCTCCTGACTGCACCACTGCAGAAAAAATTGAAGGAAGCAATATCCCAACACACACAACCCCACCAGCCACACACACCTTGCACCCACCCTGCCAACACACCCGCACAAGCATCTGCAAGGCCACAGGGGCGCCTGTAACACAGTACACCACACAAAGTGAACAATGCAGACAAAAGACCAGCCAACTCTGCGGAAAGCACCAACCACGGAAGGGAAACAAAAGAAGGATCACCACAGAAGAGAGCACCCGTGTGCCCAAGAGGCAAAACAGAGCAGAACAGACCTCTACAACTGAAAGGGGAGCCAGCTCAACCCTCAGTCAAGTGGAGAACATGGGAATGATACATCCATGTGAACAAGGCAGACAGACAGGCATCAGGGGAGCCACTCAACCCTGGAACAAGTAGACAAGAGGAGGGGGATGCAGCGCATGGTGCACTCCCGTTCCAGAGACATCAGGGGAACCACGTTCAACCCTGGAACAAGCAGACAAGAGGAGGGGAATGTAGCGCATGGTGCACTCCCGATCCAGACACAAGCAAGTAAACACTGCAGGACAAGAAGATCACGCCAAACTGAAACAAGGCGTAGCCAGGGCACCAAGGTCCACACAGTATCAAGGGATCGGCACAGCCGACAAGGGACCTTGGCCTGAACGTACGCACAGCACACAAACAAAGACGAAAAGTGAACATAATACGCACGAAGAGGTTCTACTGAACCTGCCGCTAACATAAGTAGGGCACCCACGTCCAGCCAGCACCTCCTACGGCACAAGCCATCACCATCAGCCTGTTGCAGGCGGAAAGAGGGCACGCAATGGGGCCAAGAAGGCGCACCGCGTGTCCCCAACAAGAACAAACCACTAGCAATGCATGCAGAATGGAAAGCATCAAGCAACAGAGAAAGCACGCCAACCTGCCAAGGAGAATGTAGGTGTGGGCGATTGTGACGGCACCCAAGACCAACCAGAAAAGCGCACACACGCACCACAACAGAAACCTGAAAGCACACCAACAAGCTAGACCTACACCACCAATGAATGTGGCGGGTGCACGGCCTAAATGGCTGGGCTGGCAACTGGCAGAGTAACTGCATCACACATGTCACACCTGTAATGCAAGCTGCTCTGACAGGTGTACACAAAAGCACGCATGCACCAATAAGAACGCTACATAATGTAGTGATCTTTTTGATGTAAGCGTTACAATCGCCCACAACCCACAGTCACCAGGGCAGGGCAGTGCTGGCACTCAAAGCACTTACCAACCAAACCAGACAAGTGTGCCGCTAGAGCACACACCAGCTGCGCGCTGCTGCCAGAAAAAAAAAACGCACTACGGGGGACCGGGGCCTCCAACTGACCTAGACCAGGGCACCTGGTCTAAGCCACCAGCAGTGCGCTCAGGGAGCTGCACTGGCTGAGCTGCTGCTGCTGCTGCTGAGAAGGGAAGACCGACTCGGCTGCGAACCTGCGGAGCTGCAGATGCGTAGCCACCAAACACAAATGCGCCAGAAAAACCACCTGATGCAAGGGCCAAACAAGAAACAGACGGGGAGGGGACAAGTGCGAAGTCCCCAGAACCACCCACAGGAGCAACCACAAAGGGCATCACACTGCTGCGTGTGTCGTCAAGTGCATCATCCTGCCAGCCACCGTTGCCGCTGGGGGCAAGGCTGACCGGGCTGTTGCTGCCAGAAGGGAAAGCTGTGACAGGGCTGCTGTTGCCACTGCTGCTGGAGAAGGCAGCAGCAGAGACGGGGCTGCTGCAGCCGCTGCTGGCACTAGGGGCAGCAAGAGGCGGGTACCCAGGGGGTGTGCCAGCCTCCTGACTGTCAAACTGCTGCGGGGCATCTAGCTGCTGTTGCTGGGCAGCCCACTGCCGCCACAGCTGCAGCTCAGCAGCCATGCTGTCATGCTGCTGCTGCACCTGCCGCAGCTCGGCTTGGCTGCTGCAAGCTTTGCCGTACCAGTGCTGCACCTCTGCAGTCAACTGGTCGTGCATGGAAGCTGCCTCATGCAACTGGTGTTGAGACAACTGCAGGTCCTGCTGTAGCTGACGGACCTGTTGCTGCAAGGGCTGGACAGACTGCTGGGTAGCCTCTAGCTGGTCCTGTAAGCGACACTGCTGCTGTTGAGACTGCTGTTGGGTCTGCTCCAGCTGCGACTGTACCTGGATGACCTGGGTTTGCAGCTGAATAACCTGGAACTGGAGCTGGATACACTGGTCCTGCTGCTCTTGAAGCTGCAAGCGCTCCCGCTGGTTGTACTGTAACTGCTGCTGTTGGGCCTGCTGCTCCGCGCATTGAAGCTGCTGCTGGGAACACTGTAGCTGCTGCTCCAGCTGTTCAGACCGACTGTTGGAGTGCTCAAGCTGCTGCTGCAGCTTGGTGACCTCCTGCTGGAGTTGCTGCTCCTGTCCAAGTGACTGCTGCTGAAGCCGGTCCTGCAACAGCTTGGACAGCTCATACCACTGGTGGGCCTCTGCGGACAGCTGATCCTGCTGTGACTCTGCCTGCTGCAGTAGCTGCTCCAGCTGCCGGGCCCGCTGCTCAGAAAGCTCCAGCTGCCGCTGCAGCTGACTGGCCTGTTCCTGTGCTGCAGCACGCTCTGCCTCAGCATGCTGCAACTGCTGTGACTGGCTGCCTTGCGTGAGAAACTGCTCATCCACCTCCACGAAACGACCGAATCCGTAAGGCAGAATTCGGACCATGCTGCAGGAGGGTCTGGGAGTGACTAGCTGAAGGGGCTAGGAGTGAGAGACCGCTAGGGTGCTGCCTCTAGGACAGCATGCCCTCCGACTCCACCATAAGGACTGAAAGGCTGCGACTAGAAAGGGAGAGGGATGCTGCCCACAATCGCGACGCGAGAGGTGAGCACCACTAGCGATCTTCAGATGTAAAATCTCAAGAGACACAGAAGATAACTGGAACCCAGGAGAGGCAATCAATTAACTGAGTTTGAAACCTGAAACGACAACTGAGAGCTCGGGAGACCACGTCTATCGACCGAGACTGAACACAGACAACTGGCTGACAACTGGCTGCTCTAACGGGCCAAAAGCTGGCGAGCCCGGGGTTACGACGGCTACATGTCTGTAAGCTAGATCCATGCACCACCAATGAATGTGGCGGGTGCACGGCCTAAATGGCTGGGCTGGCAACTGGCAGAGTAACTGCATCACACATGTCACACCTGTAATGCAAGCTGCTCTGACAGGTGTACACAAAAGCACGCATGCACCAATAAGAACGCTACATTGATGGCATGCACATGTGTATCAAACAAGACCAACACCCCCAAAAATGTGATGCTATACAAACATGCTGGCAGCATGAGATTGCTGCCAGCTGATGCCGATTGCACAACCCGCACTACACTGGCAGTTGCTGCGTTGCCAAGTAAGCTTTCAGTGCAGCTAGCTCAGCCGCCTGCTCCGCCAGCTGCTGCTCCTTCTCCTCCAGCTGCCGCTGCTGCTCCTCTAGCTGTTGCTGTTGTGCTGCTACCTGGGCCTGCAGCCCCCGGCCGTGCTGGAACACAGCTTCACACCAGCCCTTTTGCTGGCAGTGGTCAAGGATCTGCCGCCAGACATGTGTGGCCTGCAGGTGAATGTGCAGCGATGACAGGGCACGCCGTGACGCTGATGTGAGCTCACCCTTGTGGTACCAGTCACACCGTGAAAGTGTCCCACGCGTCCCACAGTCAGGACCTACAGAAAGCTGACCATTTGACAAGTGCACCAGGTTGCAATGCGCAAACTGAGATTGAGATCAAACACAGTAGAGCAAGGCCTTGCAGGAGACACTATTGTGGTGAGCACTGCACATTGCAGCACGGCTGCAACGAGGAACACACCATGCCATGGCCCACGACCGACTCAGGTCCCCATTTCCACAACCCTGCCCACCTGGGGGTGGCTGAGGGCTAGGTGTCCCACACCGTCGTCCCAGCATTCAAAATCGCGGTCATCATTCAACTGCACTGTGGTGGGGGGTAATGCTAGCGGTCCCTTGGTTGCACACTTTGCTGCTGCTGGTGATGTGAGCAGCACTGGTGCTCTGCAGCTGTTTGGCTTGCTCAGCAGCGTGCTCAAGGTGTGCAGCAGTGGCACTACTGCTGCTGGCAGCACCACTGCTGCTGCTGGAAGCACTACTGCTGCTGCGGAGCGCATGCTGGCAGTTGGCGTCGCCATGGCAGCCAAACGGCCTGTCAGCACAGTGGTGGCCTCAGCGGTTTCGTACATGTTGTTGGCTGCGCAGGGCAGGGGTTCGACTGCCGAGGAGTTTGCGAGCAGCAGCACTAGCGGCAGTACGGGGTGCAGTTCTTGCACAGCAGCACTGCCGTGGCTGGTGCTGCTTGGTCGCTGCTGCAGTGCTTGTACTGTCCTTGTGCAGTACTGGCAGGCCTCTGGGCCATCTTCCAACTACCGGCCTCCTCAGCAAACCGTGCAGGATCTTTTGGCCCTCATCGACAACTTGCTGCTACTGCAGGACAACCTGGCAGCTGTAGTGCAGTGGCTGGCAGCAGCAGGCACTGTGCAGCAGCTGTCCGCACTGGGGTATCAAGTGCAGGACATGCAGGAACAGCTAGCAGAGGCCGCAGAAGGGCTGCAACATGGCCTGAAAGACCTGAAAGCTGCTGGTGCTGCGGTCACTACACAAACAACCCCCGCAGAAAAGGCGGCAGCAGCGTCGGCAGTGCACCAGAGCATTCAGCAGCAGCTGCAGGTCGCTAGCAGCGTGCTGGCCTGCTTTGCCATCCCGCATGCCTGCAACAATTCGTCCTGCAGCAACTTGTCTGGCCCCTCGGAGGCTCAGCTGGTGAGCGGCCGCACCTGTAAGTGTGCTGGCTGCCGTACAGCTCGCTACTGTGGGAAGGCCTGCCAGCGGGCAGCATGGAAGCAGCACAAGCCTGTGTGCAAGGCACTGGCGGCAGCAGCAGCGGCGGCCACAGCAGCGGCAGCAACTGGTGGGGTGGCGGAGCCCCCAGCTAAGAGTGGTGACAGCAGGGCGGCAAGTGAGAGACACTGTCTCGCATGATGTGAAGCTGAGACCCATGCATGCGCAGGACATTTTTCCAGCTGCGCGTATGCGTAGCTGCGCACTGCCATACGGTATGATGCTGCTTGGGGTGGTGGTGTGGTGCTGGCATGCTTGCAACACAGGATGTTGAGAGTTGTGCATGTGATGTGACTTGTGTGTCCAGTTGGGGTGTGCAAGCTAGACTTGTCCCGAGTGGTGTGATGTTGCTTTTGAATCCTTTGACTACCAAGGGACCAGTGGACATGGCGCTGGTCACCTGACTGGTCGCACTGCACTGACAGCTACATTATGCGTCAGTGCAGTACAGGTATTGCAATATTGTTGAGTCCCATTCCTGGCACCAGCCAATGAGCCAGCAACTTGTTTCAATTCTGTAAGGTCCTTGCGCTTGCAGGTTTGTGTGCCACAGTCTGTTGTTTCAAGAGGTTGTTAGACCGCAACATCGTTGTTTGCAGTTGACTTGCAGTTGTGCTGAGTTGATGGACATCAGGTGGAAGAAAGATGAGCGATCTGGTGACCTGTGGCCACTCGGAGAGGGAAGAGCTTAAGTACCAACAAGTCTGTACTGCTTCCTGGCCTACTGTACTACTCTAGAACAGGCCTCAGGGCCAGTACTATATACAACAATGAGTATCCTGTGCGAGTGTACCAACACTGCTGCCTTGTGTCTGCTTCCAACATCTCCAGCATTTCAACTCCGCCAACCAACGCAACTGCTTGCGCAACCAAGTTGCTCACTCCCGCACACCACAGGGCCTCTCACACACAAACCCTCCACAAGAACTCACAACATAGCTTGCTGCTGCTGTCACACTTTCAGTCAGCCGCCCGCCGCTGCTGTCAAAACAATGCCATGGGGCCCTCGATCGCTCTCCCCCGAGCTGCTGCTGTCACATTTTTAGTGCGATAGAAGTCGCTGCCGCCGCTGCTGTCGATGCCACAGGGCCCCTCAGTCGCTCTCCCCTGAGCTGCCGGCCTCCTCATCTTCGGCAAGGCTCCAGCGGTGAACCAGCAGCCCGTTGCGTGCAGCACCGCTGCGGCCCCAGCGCCCTAGCCGCGGCTCCTGCACACAGCAGCAAATAAGTTCGGAAATCAGGGTTGAGCATGCAGCACCTGTACAAAGCCTCAGCATTAGGGAATTGCTTGGCCGAAGCCTGGCAGCCCGTTGCGTGCAGCACCGCTGCAGCCCCAGCGCCCTGACCGCGGCTCCTGCACACCACACCAACAACAAACATGTTCAGACATTAGGATGAGCATGCAGCACCAGTACCAAGCCTCAGCACTAGGGATCTCGGCCTAAGCATGGCAGAGTGTGCAGCCGGAGCCGCTGCGGCCCCAGCGCCCTAGCCGCGCTCCTGCACAGAAACAAATCAAATGGAAGACACGTTTCAAACGTCTGAGACCACACAACAAACAGCATTGACCGTAGGGCTTCACCACGCGGCGTGGCGCTACGCCGCCGCAGCGCACTGAAACTATGTGATGCGGGTGTTGTGATTGAGCTGGCGGAAGCAGCACACATACAAGGCCTGCTCACTGGCTCACATGTGAACTGAAACAGTTTGAGTGTTGCAAGGGGTTGCAGGGGTTGCAGCAAGAGCCACTGTGGCACAAATCTTGCAATGACAAAATCACACGCTTTCTAATGGGTGAGTATTGCACCCAGTGGCTGGCCCAGTCAATGCCCTAACAAAAGCACACAAGTACTCCCTGTGCTAACACACCTGTCCAAGTGCAGCGACCGCCAGCGTGCCGGACTTGCCCAGTGCCAAACCGTTGACATAGCCAGCAGCTGGTAGCGCACCAACCTGGAGGGAAGGGGGGGGGGAGACAAACAACCATGTGCATCAGTTGGGAAACCTCTAAGACATAGCAAAGCGAATGCTGTGCCCCCCGCACTGTGGCAAGATATCCATAAGCAAAGCCAACCACAGGCCCACTCACCAGGTCAGACAAGCATGTCAAGAGGAATGTCCTTACAAGCATCAAACTGTTCAAAGCCTCTCTCACGGCATCACCCCAAGACGCTAGTTGACACCTACACGCATGATGCCCAAAACCCCTGCATCCCAACTGCACACACCTGTTTCAACGTGCCTGCGCCCCCGTGCTTGCTGGGCTGCACCCCCCACAGTCGGATGAAGCCATCACCAGCACCACTAGCGACCAAGTCAGACATAGGGCACACAGCAACAGACTGGATCCAGGCAGGGGTGTCAACACTGGCGGTGGCCCAGCTGCCGGAAGCCGGCGGCTGCTCGGCACCACTGCTGCCGGCTGCTGCTGCTGCTGCTGGTGGTGTATCGTGGGGGGCATGTGCTCCACGGGTGATGCTGACGGGCTTCTTTTTCATGGTGTTCCACACCTGTGCGCAAGGTTTTGTGCAACAGCAGCAAGTCATGAACATTCGGTTTCCTACTTTTCCACGAATGTCACACCTGGGACACGGGGGGGGGGGGCGATAATGAGTGATAGCTGTCAGTGAGGGATGCTCTGAGTAGGGGGCCGGCATTAGCTGTGCAAGTGTTATCATGACAGATAGATGGGGGAGGGGGGGGGGGCAGGAGGGGTGTGCTGTGTTGCAAGAGGCTGCAGTGCTGCAGCCATCACTGATTGTGCATTCATCTGATGGATCTTGAGCTTCTACTAGAGAAGCTTCTACTAGAGAAGCTCAGGATCCATCAGATGAATGCACAATCAGTGATGGCTGTCGCCCCTCTCCAGCCCCACAGCCGACATGTACCCACCGTTTGCTTGCATGTGAATCAATCCTTTCGCATATGCTAGCTACGCATCTGTGGGTAAGGATAAGGGGGGCGGACCTCCACCGGCTGGCCACCCACACAACAGGCGAAGCTGCCCGGAGCCCGAGGTCTAGCCTGACACCGATGAGGGATGCCTAAACACCCTTTTTACTCAGGAGGTGCCCAGTGCCCGGACCAAACTGAGCTACGCATCTATGCTCTATGTCTAACACCCCACCCCCTTCACACCTGCAGCGTGCCGTCACAGCCGCCCGACAGCCACTCTGTGTTGTTGAGCAGCGTCACAGCGTGCTGTGCCATGCTGGGGCTGCGGAACACCAGGTGGCTCTCCTCAGGGACCTTCCAGTACCTGCAGTAGTTGACAGTTGACAGTTGCAGTGACAGTAACAGTTACAGCATCAGTTGACTGTGAGGTAAAAGTCAATGCAACATGGGGCCGAGGGGCCAGTGGGTACAAGAAGAAGGCAGGGCAGGATCTCACAAACAGCTACAGAAGGGCTCCACATGCAGGTTACCCAAGCTAGAGAGCCCAGCATATGCAGATTGCAACATGATAAGACTCGGGTTGTGCAGGTTATGCAGCGATGGCGACACACAGCATGAACAGAGGGGACCCGACAACGCACCACAACACAACACACGATGCATCACAGCACACCACACCATGTCACACCACACCACATCACCGCATGCAGCAGCACACTACCTCCCAGTACCTGCAGGTGTGGTCGTGGCCTGTTGTCACCACCCGTTCGCTGCGTGCAGCACTGACGGCAAACACCTCAGCCTGCAGGACACACAAGAGGGACGGGGGGGGGGGGGGGGGAGTATTGGCATGGTGAATGACTCATCCCCATCATGCCTGATGATCACGCAAGCCATGTCGACTGCTTAGGAAACGCCCCCCCCCCCTATCCCGCACGGGGCTGCAGCTTGGACCATCATATGTCGTTCATGGCTGCTATTGCAAGTGTTTGCAGACCCTTTGAACACCTTCCATACAGTGTAGCAACAGATGCTGTGTACCGCTGCTGCTGCTGCTGCTGCCAAGGTAATGCCGGTGCAGCTGCAGCCGCTGGAGAGCAGCTCGGCACCCTGCGATTACCACTTATGTTTTCTATCATTGACTGTTATTGGCAGTAAGCCATTCCACAATGCACGCACCTGGTGTCCAAAGAGTGAGTCAACATAAGCTGCATCATCCAGGCTCCAGATCTTCACGGTGCGGTCGTAGCTGCAGCTGAACAGCGTGTGCGTCCCTGGCCGGAAGGACAGCCCAGTAATCTGCACACATTTGCACACACGAGACCGACTGTCATTGGGATTGCATTGTCTGTCATCAAGCTTAGTGTCTTACACCTACACAACACATGTGCAGGTGACCGCACGCCTGCGATGAATCTTTCCTGTGTCTACACACGTACACGATGCATGTGAATGTGACTGCATGCCTGCCATGCACACTACTTTGTCACACACCAAGTGAGGCAAGAGGGTTGACTGTCAAAGCCCATGTAACTGTGGCCAGAAAAGCCTCAGTGCGAGGGTTGGGCATGAGGCCATGTCAAGAGAGCCAAGCAGACCCACAAGCCTCACGCTCCCACAAGGCAAGAGACTTCGCTTTCCACACCCGTGCTGCACTGCACTGCACTGCACCGTACCGCTCTGTATTGTACTGCGCTGTGCTGTGAAGTGTGTTTGACTCAACCCACCTGGTCTCTGTGGCCAGGGTATGCAGCCACATGCGCACCAGTCCCCGCATCAAACACGTGCAGCGCCTTGTCTCCACCCCCAACCACCAGATACTTGCCATCTGTGCTGAGCGCCGCTGCAAGCAAACTGCTGGTGGCGTTCTGCCGCGGGCCCCGTTTCACCCAGTCGGCCGTAGTGCCTGCTGCTGCTGCCGCCGCTGCTGCTGCTTTGCTGCCAGGCCTGCATGCACACATGCATGTTCATGGTGAGCATGTTGCATGTTCATGGTATGCTTTACATGTACCCTCTATGGCAAACACACCCCGCATGTCGCTGGCACAGTCAATATGGGGAGGCGCTTGCGCACATACACATGAGTTGGGCCGACGTCGTCACTTACAGCTTCAAACCCGTGGTACACTTCCAAGTGAGCCCCAGCGATGACGCTATGGTTGCATAACACTACCCCCCCCCCCCTCAACTTGTGCCACCGTGTTTGATCACTGCATGGCATTTTGATGGCACACAACCCAACCTGCTGCTCCCAACCCCAGCGACTGGGGTTGGGAGCAGCAGGTTGGGCTGTGTGCCATCAAAATGCCATGCAGTGATCACCCCCCCCCCCCCCCACACACACACATCACAGCGAAATGAGCTCCCACAAACCAAACCAAACCAGCCCCCCACCTGATCAGCTGCATGGACTTCATCTTTTCTAGGTCCCAGCGCAGAATGCTGCCATCCTTTGACACTGAAAGGGCTGTGGACTCGTCGGATAATCACGGCATGGTTTCCTGATGGCACACAGCCCATCTTGCTGCTCCCAACCCAGCCCCCCCCCCCACCCCCACACAAACACATCACCTAAGCTCCCACAAACCAACTCAACCAATCCCCCACCTGATCAGCTGCGTGGACTTCATTGTTTCTAGGTCCCAGCGCAGAATGCTGCCATCCTTTGACACTGAAAAGGCAGTGGACTCGTCAGAGGACAGGGCCAGGGCTGTGGGGTCGACCGATGACCCCTTCGGAACCGGCCTGTGCCGTATCTGCTGCTGCTGGCACTGGTGCTGTCGTCAGCAGCTGCTGCTGGCTGCTGCTGCTGCAGCTGCACTCTGTGGGCGATCTTGCGGTGGAGGCGCCCTGATGCCTGTGAACAATTTCAACAGCAAGACAGCAGGGATATGGGTGTACGTTACACACGAGATACCAAGGCTGTGTTCACATTGCTCGTGCAGAAATCAAGGCCCCCACACACAACGGCCCCCAACTGTTCCCTGCCTCGGTCAGGATCCAGCTGCGGCGTCCTGCCATCTTGGACCCACAAATTCCTCCCCTCCCTGCCACACTCCCTTGGAAGCCCCTGCCTTCCCCCCCCCCCCCCTGCGCGCCCTTATAAGGTGGTGTGGTTTTTCATGCCCTCTCTCCGTCCACCCCATCTCCAAGCATCCAGCTCCAGTTTTACTGCCATTCCTGCGTCACCAACGCCCTCCCCAGGCTCGTATCCCGCCTCTCCCTCTCGATCCCTCACTCCCCCCCCCCCCCCCCCCCACACACACACACAAACACACCCTCCCCCATCCTCCTCACCTCCAAGCATCCAGCTGCAGCTTCTCTGCCACTTCTGCACCCCCCCCCCCCCCCCCCCCCGAGCCCCCAAAGCCCCCCCTCCACCCACAACCACACACACCCTTCCCTCCCCTCCTCACCACCAAGGCATCCACCTGCAGCTTCTCTGAACCCCTTCTGCACCCCCCCCTCCTCCCCCCCCCCCCCCCCCCCCCCCCCCCCCCCCCCCCCCCCCCCCCCCCCCCCACACACACACTCACCTCCAAGGCATCCAGCTGCAGCTTCTCTGCCACTTCTGCATCACCAGCCCCATCATCGTACAGGTCACCCCTGTCGTCATCATCTTCACCACCACCCGCTGCTGCTCGCAGGTCTTGAATATACTGACGAGCTGCATGTTTCAGGGAACAAAGCGTGCATAGCTCAGAGCAACTTGTGCAGCAAAGTATATGAAGGCATCAGGAGGCTACGTACGTTATCATCAGGTGAAGGGACATGGTGTCAGTGGTTGGATTGCGCCTGTGAAAGACTGAGCTGGCCAGCAGCAGTCCTGGCAGCATGGCTGCTGCTGAAGGTTTCAGACCTAGCAGCACAGCCTGGAGCTGCTGCTTAGCCAGAATGCATGTGGATGTGTATTGACAGCCTTCACGTTTGATCTTATGCACTGTAAGAGCTCACCTAGGCGCATGCGCTTCTGCTCAGCAGTCTCCTGCTGCTCTTCATCCTCCTCCTCCTCGCTTTGCTGCTGCTTCTGCTGCTCGTCGTCATCAAGGAATGCAAACCCAGCCCCATCCTCCTCTACTGCTTCATCAGCCTTGCGAGGGCGTTTGCGGCCTTTCGGTGCTGCTGTGCGCTTGACCATGGTTTGGGTGTTCCGCGTGTGGATGGGTCTGCACGTGCCCCAGAGGATATTTAAATCTTAGTTTGGTTCAGCAACGTAGCAACGGCAACTGAAGCTCCCGTTCAGGCCTTGCAGCGAAAACTGTTTGTAACCATCCATGAATGATGGGTGCCAGACAGGCTGGCTTGTTGAATCCGGCTGTTGGAACCCTCCATGGCGCTTTCAGCACCCACTTTGATTCAACCAGTATGTGTAAGGATGTGCTGCTTGTCTGCGTATTAAGGTGGGGTTGTGTCAATGTCAAATCCAATATCAATACGTCTTGACTGCCCAGTCAGGTGGTTGAATGGGGTGTTACATAGACTGCCAATGCATGGCAGCACTACAGCAGCAGTCATCAAAAGGGCGAACTGCTCGTCAGTCAAACAGAATATGAAGGCAGTGAGACCTCAACACCACTACAGACGTTGAAGGCTCTTTACACACTGCTCCACACAGCACCACCAAGTCCGACGGTCATGTACTGGCAAGACACCATGCATTGAAAGAATGTTGACTGCACAGCTGCCAACCAGGTTGGCTTTACAGCAGCTGCTGGGGAAAGGCTCGAGGCAACAAACATAGCGATACGATAGCAGGAAAGGCAGCAACAGGTCGGCAAGAAGAACCCAGGGACAAGAGGAGCCAAGGGACAGTGAAAGCAACAAGGGCAATTACCCAAGCACAGTCAAACACAAACAGCCATCCAGCTAGGTGCAAACAAGTGCTCTCAGTCAACACTGGGGCAAGCAAGAAGGTCTGGCCAGCTGGACGCATCTGCACAGTGACCATACAAGACACGGGCACATGCGGGCATGTCACTCTGTTCAGAGCCGCTTGAGCAGGCAAGCGTGCATACAGGCATGCCACTGTGCTGGGAAGATGGTGACAGGCTGCAAGCATCCTTGGCCGACACCCTTACAGGGTCACAAGAAAGACAGAATGTGACAAGCAGACAGCATGCACACAACCTCGATCGTGGACCACAGATAGGCTGGTCAGGCTATGCCATACACAATCCATACCACACACACCAGCTGCAGGCACCGACCAGTGGATCAGTGCAGGGAAGCCAACCCCCCATTGCGTTGCCATCCAGCACTCCTGCTTGCTGCGCACCCCACACCGAGTGTTGGACACAAGCTGGACATGAAAACACACACACACACACACACATGAAACATACACCGCAGCCAGACAGGAAGCACACAATCAGACTCTCACTCTCTCCATGTCGACACACCCACACCTTCCGAGCCTTCTCTCCCCCCGCCATGCCAACATGACTACAGTAGTAGTAATACCCTAACCAGGCTGTAGCGGCACATGGAACCATGAACACATGCGTCACCCAGTCAACCACACACCACACAAGCTCAGCCGTTGACCCCAGAGCTGCTCACAACACCTGCAGGAGTGGCTTATACAGCCACATGCCTAGGCAGGCGGAAGGCAAGGCCAGGGCTGTCAAGGATGCTGCTTGATCAGCCCCCTGCCTGGGACCCATCCTTCACTACTACATCTTCTGCTGGAGCGGGGACACAGCTGCAGTGTACACCTTACTGCAGACAACACGCACACCCATACCTATGCCCTTGCATACAAGCGTAGCATGACCTTGATACACGTACACAAGCCCTACACAGCCGAACCCCCCCAACCCATATCCCCCACATGTGTGCATGGCATGCATGGCTTGATCAAACACACTCACGGAAGGTGTTGCCAAGGGCCATGCACACTGGCGGACAGCAACGACAGGGGGACACTCTATTATCACGATCTGGGCATGTAAAAGGAGAAGCGCCCCTGGCCTCCATGCGCCAGAGCACAGCGCAGCACTGCACCACCGACCAACACTATGGACCGCACCCAACACCAAAACAATGGTGCTGCCCTGCCCCATGCAAGACCACAGCAACTGAGAAGCTGCAGTGCACTTGCGAGACAGGAACCAAAGCTCGCCGCAGCCACTGACAGTTAGCAGGGCACTTTGAGGCAACCCCACAACAGCAGCATGGCATGTGCGCTGACAGCCCCCATGATAGAGCCACTGCAATCAGCCCAAGGGATGTCAGCTGCAAAAGCCGATTCAAGTGTGTGCAACAAACAAATCGATAGGCGAGCTCAGGCTGTCAGTGCCAGCCATCACATACCGAGCCCATTGATGCGCACACAGGCATGTGCATCGCCTTGCCACAAAAAAACACCCACGAACCACACCGTACTGCACAGCAGTGAGGCAACCCACACAGCAGTGAGCAGAAAGACGGTTGGTGTGGGCAACACCCCTCAAATCAAGGCAATGTTCGGCTGCCTGACGGCCCCCCGCGCCCTTTGATTGCGAACAGTGTCCAACATTAGCATAGCCAACAAGTGTGGCTACAGCTGCACAATGGCCAGCTGGCGTGCATGCACGCCTCCCACACAACAACCAGAGGTGTAAGCAAGAAGCACCAAACGCCACACCACATCGCACCCGCAGAGAAGCACACGCAATCCGGAAAACGCTTCCTGGGGCCGGCTGGCACAAGAATGAATGCAAAGGCAAGGGCAAGACAAGGCACACCTCAAACAGAATACAGGGCCTTGATTGATGTACCGGTACACCTGAAAGATAAGATAGCCCGAAGCAGGACACACAAAATTGGCCCGGGCCTGATGTACCAAGCGTGTAGGAAGGCAGACGCGCAACCGTGCCAGTCCAGCCACACCCCCAACACAGCAAGTGATACCTTGTCGCATAGTGCCGAACGGTGGAAGCAACCCAGCCTGCAGATGTCGTCAAGCAATGGTCACCAGCCACTGGTGTCACTGCTCACAACAGGCAGGGCAGCTGCAGCGAGTCACACAATCAATCACACACTCTGCGTCACAGCGCTGCATGGTTCGACAAAAGTGCGCACACGCTGAAAGCACCAACCTGCTGGGGTGCGCATGCGCCAAATTTCTGCGCATGCCCCGCCAACATATACACAATTGATGCGCAACTACAAGCTCACACCCAAACTGCTTTCACACATGCACGCGCTTGGGTCGCCGAATCCATACAACTGCTCTCAATGCCATGCCACCCCCCTCCCCATATCCCTCCACCCATCGCCAATCTGACAAAAGGACACAGCCGTGCACCGAGTGTGCAGGCACCACACACCAAAATCGCTGCCACTGCAGCCTGGGACGACATCGCCGTCTAGCACCCACACCAGAAAGAGGCCCCGCGTGGCCGGATACAGCAGCCTCGCAGGCAGCACAAAAAGCACAATCTACTGCTAACCTCCATCACCTGAAGCACAGCACTAAAACTGATGGGCTGGGGCAGCCCTCAAAGTGTGGGACTGTGTGCGCCCCTTGAGAACCCTACCTTCTCCAACCATACCCCGTCCTGACTCACTAACCTACTCATGCACGCAGGCTGACAGGTGTAGGACGGTTGCCCGGTCCCGCTACTGCCCTGAAGCCTCACGCACGGCTGTGCTGGTGGTACAGTGGAAGCAACGCGCACAGCAACACGTCCCGCATGCATCAAGTGCTCAACTGCATGCATGGCAACGAAAGCTTGCATCACATCGACATGCAGGCATGGCGCACACACGCTGCAGGACCAAACACTCCTAACCGCTCATGAGTCTGAGCGACGCAAGCTTAAGCGCAGCAGAGTACAATCCTCCATGCCATGCATGGTGCTGCTGCAGGATACAGGGTGACCCTCGATGCACATGTTGGTGCTGAGAATCAACTCCACTCACTCTCAAACACACGAGGCCACAGAAGGCCACCAAACAGTCACACACAGTTGTGCTGAGGCAGGATGCAACATGGCACAAGCAGAGCAACTGCTGCACATCCGTGCATGCAAGTGCAGAAGCAGACCGCCATGCCCCCAGGGAGCCAGCCTGCTGCTGCAACAGGGAACCAATGCATGTGATGTGCAAGCAAACTGCCTCTCACCCAACCCAGCTGCAGAGCGCAGCTTCATGGTACATTTGACTTCGTGCACGCACTGGCACTACAGTCGTTTGAACACTACGAAGTGCCACGCACACAACAGAGCACGCCACATGGCGTGCAGACTGCCGTGGCCGACAGGACAATTCAACCGCCCTATCACCTGAGACTGCCCGGCTGCCTGCACGCAGCGCCGCGCATGCAGCTGCTCCAGACACTGCTGCTGGCCCTCCCACTGCTGGCGTGCTGTGCTGGGAGAGCCCTGCGCGCCCTTCGCCCATGCCGCCCTGCAGTCAAGCCTCCAGAGCAGCGTACTGTGGTGTGTCTGCTGCCTTGATGGGCTGGGGCTTGTGTGCGGCGATCTCAGCACGCAGCATGGCCAGCTTGTCGGGGCGCATGTTGGCTGTGAACTCTGCCACACGCTTGTTGGCGCGGTAGAAGTGGAAGTAGGGGATGCGCGTGATGCCCATGGACTCGCAGTACTGCTGCAGGTCACCCTGGAGGCCGTTCACCTTGACGAACAGCACGTCCGGGTTGTTGCCGGCGATCTGCCGCAGCTTGGGCTGCAGTGACTTGCAGGCATAGCACTCTGGTGCAAAGAAATTGACCACCACCAGGCGGCCGCTGCTGGGGTCCTGCTCTGCCTCAACTGCATCTACAAGCTCCTGCAGGCTGGCAACGTTGGTCATGTTGGGCGGGCAGTCCACCTCCCACCTGCAAACCAAAGAAAGGACAAGAGACATGACGTCACAGCTCTGACATGAGGTCACAGCTCCCATCTACTGCTGTGCAGCTGCTGCGGAAGTGTAGGAGGCTTCTCCAGGACGGGGCTGTTGCTGCATTCAATGTTCACAAACCGACGTTTGAGCACACAACTACAGAGGCAGTAGTTGCTGTGCCTGTGCTGACAGAACATGACGCGACCCATCGTTGGCAGTCGGCCCCCGGGCTGCTGTCTCCCCAAGCTCCCCGCGTGATCACCATTTCGTGATAGGTGTCTGAACGTCCACGTCCACTGCAGTGGTAACCAGCACATCGCTGGGCGGCGACCTGAGGACCAGAACACACACAACCAGGGCAGCACAGGGTCAGCAGAGAGTTTGCTGAGGGCCGGAATGCGCACAGACCTGCGTTCGTGCCTACCTTGTCACAACATCAGCCTCCGAGGCAGTCAGCCTGGCTCCAGCTGGGGAAGAAATGGATGCTGCTGACACAACACACAACAACGCCCGCCTAGGTCTATCAACACCGAAGGGAACAGAGGAAAGACATTGTGTAGACTTGGTCGAGAAGCTCACAGCCTTGAGGGGCCGAATGCACATTTCACAGCTGCTTTTGCAGGGAAAGACTGAGGGCAATGGGATGCTGCTGCTGGGCGATAACAACAGACTACGAACACAAGCAGTGTACCTTCACTCAAGGATCTGAGGTCGATCCTGTCCCGTTATCTCTTCCCTCCCTTGTCAGACACGGTGGTTTTGGCTAGGGTTTTGACGTCACGTGAATTTTCAAGGGTGGTTCTGCACGCTATGCTGAAATTGAGTTTTGGGAAGGGCCGGTATGCCAGAAGGGCGGCATAAGAAAGCCATTCCCTCAGTGCAGCACATCACCCCCCCCCCCCCCCTCTGCCCCCTCTCTCTGCCCCAAGCCTTGAAGGGCGTCCCCACCCAACCCAACCCCTGGCTGCAAACTGTGGTGTTGGGCATTCCTGCAGGTCTGCATCATGCAAGGGTTGACCCAGGGTAGAGCAGTGGTCGACAGTATCCAGAACCCACAACAGCTGCCCTGCAGGCGACCAGTCTGGCCCATCATGCTACTGCACCCTGTCCCTACATTGCCCTGTGCCACTGCAAACCTGCCCTTTGAAGACGACATGCACTCTGCACCTGTGCTGGTGAATGTATAGCCTGCAAGCTGCACACGTCTGCATGGTGCCTGCTCTTGCCCACATGCTGTGCTGATGGAGGCTGCTGTTGAAGGGCGGCAATATTGCCGCAGAGCAGCATGGCGGGGAAAGAGAAAACACAGCGGGACGGCAAGGACCACACAGATGCGACCAGTGAGTTTCTGTTCCCCTTCTGCCAGGGTTGGGACCGTTCCTGCTGAACTCTTCTGCATGCCAGTCGCTGATGGATTGCATCACCTGCCCCACTGGGCCAGGCCTTGGCAGCCACCAGTGTTGGCAGCGTCACCTTGAAGCTGCCCTGCCAGCCTCAACATGGACCGGCCAGGGCCCAGTGTGCCCTAAACCCGTAGGTGGGGTACAGAAATGAACTCAATTCTGCAGTATGGTGCACAGCCCAGCCTCCCAAGTCAAAGGAGTCCAGCGACGCTTGCCAGCCTGGCCCGCGTGTCCAAAGCGTTGGTGACTATGCTTGATGTTTGTGCGCGCGGCAAGCTTCCACTGGGGCCTCTCCGTCCATGAACCCCCCTTCAATACATTGACATTGCCATGCATGACAGCCACGCTTGTGTTGTTCAGCATTGACGCCAGACAGCTGCTTGATGGGGAAGACCAGCCATGGGCAGCATTACGCCTGGTTCTAGGCCACTGCAGACGGACATAAGGTCTACGTCGGCATCGCTAAAGCCCATAAGTGAGGGAAAACTACTTTGAACCACTTTTGGCCGTTGTCAATTCAGCCACAGTCATCCTTGAATTCAAAATACTTCAAAAAATGATCCAGCTTCAGAAGGAAGGGAGGCCATCCTGCCTCTGCCAAACAAGAGATATGTGTTTCGTTTGTCAAGCTACGAAATAGTCCAGTTGCACAACGCTGTCCCTCTCTTGTCGGTACACAGCTTTGATCACTCAAGTTTCATTTCAGCTCTCGTTCATCTAGAGCCTCTCCCCAACGTTGCCACACCAGCTGTGTAGTGAGACTTCATGAATGTCAGGAGGAAGTGCGAGGCTAGGTGTGGAGTTTGGTTGTTGGCCTGCTTTCTGCTTTGGGGCGCACATACCTGGCTGGCATGTTGCAGCCGCTGATTGATGACTGACTTCCACTTCATGCTGTTGCTCTGTGCCATATCTTTTGATTTTGCAGGGCAGGGCAGCTGCCAGCGGTCTCCACAGCCCAGCACCAGCACTGGCCCCAGCACCAGCACCAGCACCAGCACCAGCACCAGCTCCCCACTTTGCCAGAGGCGGTCCTGACAGCCATCCTGCAGCACGTGCCCCTGCGTGAGTGGCTGTCAGCATGCGCCCTTGTATGCAGGAGTTGGGCCGTGGCGGTCGCATCCACCACAGCAGACGTGGCTGAGAAAGTAGCACGACCTGAGGGGTGCAGGCGGATGCAGGACTGGCTAGAGCTTTGGGCAGGGCAGATATCTACCCTTGACCTCTCCTACAGCTTGCAAGCTGGGGAAGTGCACAACTCCTTCCAGTGCCGCCTGCTGCTGCCATGCAGCAAGCTTACAAGGCTCACCAACCTAGCCTTGACCCACTTCCCGGTAGCGTTCCACGCGCAGCAGCGCGCTGGCGGCGTCAGCACACGCAGCAGGCAGAGGGTCAGCACAGCACAGTCCCTGGCAGCAGCAGCCAGCAGCAGCGCCAGTATGGCCATGCTGCGCGTGCGGCCCTCTGGTCCTGCAGCCTCCTCAGCCAGCTTCCTGCCAGCCCTAAGGCAGCTGGCGCTCTCCGACTGCATGGTCAGGCATGAGAGCTTCCTGCAGCTGTCACAGCTAACAGGCCTCACCAGCCTATCCATGCACATGGTGGTGCTGTGCACGGCAAGCTGGGCGCCAGTGCTATCTGGGCAGCAGGCAAGCAAGGCATTCGCTGCTGTCCTGCAGGGGCTGCAGGGGCTAGAGAGCCTCGAGCTCCTGAGGGGCGTCCTCCTGCAGGACCCTGTTGCAGCCCTGGCACCCCTCAGCACCATGCAGCGCCTGCAGCAGCTAAAGCTTCAAACATATGCGTGCAAGACAGCGGCCCTGGCACACCTGCCCACCAGCCTCACCTCCCTGGAGCTGTGTGGCTGCAAAGAGGATGTGCAGGACGGCTTGGCCCTCCTGCGTGTGACCGCCTCTACACTGCCGCAGCTGCCTCTGCTGCGCTCTGCGCAGCTGGAGTTGGTGAGGCTAGAGCCTGAGGTGCTGGCGTGCTGGAGCAGCCTGACAGAGCTGCGCATCAGCACCGTGCTGCTGCAGCCCCCAGGCGCGGCTGGTGATGCTCTTCCTGACTACGATTGGGATGAGCTCGTCGTCGGGGAGCTGTTTGGGCAAGCGCTCGATGCCTTCTTTTTGCATCTGGGCAAGCTCAAACAGTTGCAGGTGGGTGTTGTTGGGGGATAGGGTCCATGGATCATGAGGTGGACCGTATAGCAGGGTTGTTGCAGTCAAGGTCTCGCACATGCTATGCTTTCTGCTGGTGTTATGTGTTGTGCACTGCCACTGTTTGCTTGTCAGGGGCGTGTTATCCTGGCATTGCAGGCTTGGCTTTGCATAGTGATGTGCTGGCAGTGTGCCCTGTGTCTGCAATTTTTTCATGCAGTGAATCAGTATTGAGAGGTGTGAAAGACACATGGGACTCATCGGACAGTGACGCATTGTGCTAGTGCGCTGCCGCTCAACCCCTTATACACCAGAGTTACTTGCAGGGCAACAGCATGCAAACCAGCCAGGTTGCAGTGTACACTAGCTAGCTGGCATGCTGCTTATATTGCTGCTCTGCACTGACATGCCATGCTTGTGACAAGCTGTATGTTGTGTTGTGTGCAGGTTTCAGTGCTGGAGAACATGGGGCTCGCTGGTGTGGTGGATCCTGCATGGCTCCAAGCCCTGACAGCCTCAACCCAGCTCACACTGCTGGCATTTTCAGAGGGTGAAGCGACTGAGTTCATGCCTCTACCCAAGGGCGCACTCCAGGACATGTTTTCCTGTTGGCAGTGGCCCCTTCTGGAGGTGCTGCAGATTGAAGTCATGGCCCCCAACATCGATGTTGACGACTGGTGTGTGGATGCTGACGACATTTATCACTTGGCCAGCTGCCTCCCAGCCCTGCACACCCTGCGTCTCATCCAAGTCGTGAAAGACCATGCCACAGTGGCTGCCCTTGCTCACCTCGCCGGCCTCGGGCACCTATCAGTTGGGGGGCGTGCGTTCGATGACGAGGCTGCAGGACTGGTGGCGCAGCTGACGCATCTACAGATCCTTGCGTGGTCTCGCACCGACGTCGCGTCTTTCGGGCTGCAGGCGCTGACGGCCCTGACCAACCTCGACGCGCTTGCTGTTTTTGACTGCCCTTGCGTGAGCGAGCACCTGCTCAACAGCCAACGGCCTGACGGGTCTGGTGTTGTTGAGCTGTACACATCACCAGAGGTGAGCAAGGGGCCTGGCACACTGGGAGAGCTCACATCAGGCATGCGTTGCCAGCAGCGCTTTTTTGAAGTGATTGCATGCTCACGTGGTGGCGACGCTTGCATGTCCAGCCTCATGGGGGACGTATGTTGTAGATTGATATGCAGTGCTGTGCAAGTCGCACTGCTTACCCCATTGTGCTGAATATGTGTTGTGTTCTGTCCCTGTGGTGGTGATCGTGTTGCTGTGCAGGCTGAGGCAGAAGGCAGGAGCGATGTCTGGCTGCAGCTGCTCCATGCTGTGCAAGGATGCCACCTAGAGACTTCTACTTGAGGCAAAGCACAGCCATAGCCAGATGGCAGCGGCCAGCAGAAATGTGACATGCATGAAAAGCAGAAGGCAGACCTTGGGCCGCGCAACAGGTGACCTGCCCGCACTGCACCAATCCCAACTGTTCATAAGTTGTGTCACCTCATGACGAAGTTGCTCATGGGCTGTTGAAGTTGTATACGCATGCCGGTTAGGGATTTTTGGGGTTGCGCGGCCGCAGACATGCAGGCATGGCCCGTGCACGGGCCTGAATTGTTATGGTATCGCCTGTTTGCGCCTACATGTACCAACAGCCAACCCAGGATAGCATGTGCTTCTGGCACAATGCAGCATCTGGCTACTATTTACGGATCCCAGTAAAGGTCGTCTGTCAGTTTTTGGGGCAGTTTTTGGACCCCCATATCTCAGCAAGCACGCGCGCGCGAGCCTTGCAACTCCGTGTGCGTTATCAGCACATATAAGTACAAAGAGACTTTTCAATTCAGCCACTATGCAAGCTTGAGCTGCAAATGCGTTTTGAGATGTCAACATTTGCATGCTCTGCCCAATGCACAAAAGCTTGCAAAATCGGTTTTTAACGTCATCAATGCACAGAAGCGACTGGACGGTCACACAGCAGCAAAGACAGTGCGTACCAGAGGACACAGATTGAAAAAAACTATGCTAATTCACACAACTCCGTGATCGGGCTGAAATTGACACAGTACATTTCTGTACTGTGTGTGCATATTTACGTGCATTCTCAAGTGGTGCAGGCGAAAAGGTGAGGCCAGGGGTGTGCCGTTACCACAGTTACACACTTTACATTACACGTAATTACAGTGTAATTACAGTGTAATTTACAAGGCCATCAACGGTGTGTAAGCAGTGTAAGGCAGCTTCACAGCAGTGTTACAGTGCCTGACGCAGGTCTTTAGCAAGCAGAGTGGTCATTATTATGCGTAACATAATGTAGAGGTATATGGATGCATCATGCACGGCATGCAGCCCTACTGCAGGAGGTCTGGGCACCCGGGCCAGGGGTGATCAGTGGCCTGCCAGGTGCCGTCCTGTGCCAGCCTGTGGCGTCAGTCTTACAGTGTAATCTTACCGTAATCTTACAGTAAAGTGTAATTACATGTAATTACATTACACCAACCCCGATTACACTGTAACGGCACACCCCTGGGTGAGGCACTTGTCCTGACCAGTGACAAATGACACTTCGACGCTCGATACACAACCATATGAATTAAAAGTATCCTCCAAAGGACGTTTGTTTCGCAAAACGGTAAGATCGGGGCTCATAAACACACATACACCAAGCTGCGCGCCATCTTCAAAGGCAACATGCACGGCACTTCGCTAGGGACAGTCATTATAGCACTGATCATCTTAGCTTTGGTTTCGTTTTCAACCGGAGCTGTCACGAGCAGCAGGCGTGCTGCTGACGTTGAAGCAGCAGCTCACAGCCCAACAACAGATGGGCCACCAGCAGCAGTACCTGCTGCACCTCAATCGGCTCCTCCGGGGCAGCTTAACGTCATCACCAACCACAGCACAATCAAACTACAGCGTCTAGTGCTGTCCTGCAACATCACTAGACAGCAAGGCAGGCTAGCTGGGGGGGGGACTCTACTCTTCTTCCCAGCTCTGGGTGGGAGGGTGCAGGAAGCACAGCAGCTTTCAAGTGCAGCAAATGCACACACTACACAATTCTACAGCAGGATGCCAGAAAAACCATTGAGTGAATTAAAAAGAACAGGAGGTGACCACTGGGATCCGTTGCTGTCCCTGGTTTGAGGAGGTTAGGCTGACCTGAGAAGGTTGGTGCCGTGGCGCCTTGTTGTACAAAGGCGGGACTTGTGGCTGGGTCCGAAAGGTTGCATTGGGTCAGGTGGCTGCTTTGGACCTGTTCATTGAAGCTTGAGTGAAACCGACGGTGTTGGTGTCCCTCTTTGCACCAGCTGTGATTGAAGTTGGAGGTTGTGTTGATCCCTGTCGGCAATGCAACCTGCCGGCAGAGGCAGCGTGTTGTTAATGGCAGTGCAGTCGGCGCACCTGCTGGGACTGGCTGTACCGTAGCCGTTGCTTGAATTGCGTCCCATGCAGGCAAAACACGGGTGGTTCCTTTGTGCAGTGTAGCTTTCATGTATCTTAATGTGTCCCTGTGCTGGTGGCTAGATCAGGTCCCCATCCAAGAGGTGCCCCTGCACAGCACACCTTGGCAGGCGTGCAGCACGTGGTGGTGTCCATTGTAGGAAGCGGCGTTTTGCTGGCGTTTTCGTCGAGTCAGTCAGGCACAGCATGTGGTAGGAAGGAGCATACATATCTGTCACTGCATTTCCAGAGTCACACACGGAACAAACAACTTGACTGTTTGAAGCCAACATTGGACGGTGACGACATTGGCAAGAAATTTCTGATCATCTCGATTGGGGCCGTTCAGCATACCGGTACACTGAAAATACAAGTAGTCATAGGATACGATCATCTACCCCAACACCACGGTCCTGCGCTTGATCGACCATGCCGAAAGGCAGCAGGCAGCCCAAGTCAAGGTATGCAGAGCACTTAGCTGCTTGTCACACTGTATAATTCACCATGTGGCACTGGGACAAGACGGGGCTTGATCGTCCTGGCCTGCAAGTGTTCACCAGGTTGATGGTGCTGTCATGTGTGGGTCCTGTGATGCATGCTTCCTTGCAGGGCCAGGCAGCCGCCAGATGGCCAGGTTCCCATAGCTCAGCGCCATCACGAGCGCCAGCAGCAGCAGCAGCTGGCCACTCTGCCAGAGGCAGTCCTGGCAGCCATCCTGCAGCATGTGCCCCTGCGTGACAGGCTGTCAGCATGCGCCCTGGTGTGTAAAAGCTGGGCAGTTGCTGTCGCCTCCACCGCAGCAGACGTGGAGGGAATCGTTAGGGGACTTGACAGTTGCAGGCACATGCAGGACTGGCTGGAGCTGTTTGGGGAGCAGGTGTCCAGCCTTGACCTCGACTGCAGAATGGAACATAGGATGAAGTATAATGCGGGGCCAACCCCCTCCAGTACCGCCTGCTGCTGCCATGCAGCAAGCTTACAAGGCTCGCCAGCCTGTCCCTGGCCCATTTCCCTGTAGTGTTCCACACGCAGCAGCACGCCAGCGCAGTCAGCACACGCAGCAGGCCAAGGGCCAGCACATCACAGTCCCTGGCTGCCGCAGCGAGCAGCAGCAGCGGCAAAGGCGGCAGTGTGGCCGTGCTGCGCATGCGGCCTGCTGGTTCCACTCCTGCAGCAGCGACAGCAGGAGGGGGCGCGACTAGTTTCCTTCCAGCGCTGCGCAAGCTGCTGCTGTCTGACTGCAAGGTCAGGTACGACAGCTTCCTGCAGCTGACACAGCTGACTCACCTCACCAGCCTCGGCCTACGCCAGGTGGTGCTGTGCACGGCAAGGTGGGCGTCAGTGGCAGAGCAGCAGGCCCGCAAGGCTTTCACCGCCGTCCTGCGGCAGCTGCAGGGGCTGGAGAGCCTATATCTCGGCGACGGTGTCCTCGAGCATGACTCGTGGCAGGACCTGACTCGTGCAGCAGACCTGTCAGCACTCAGCACCATGCAGCGCCTGCAGCAGTTGGAACTCAGCACAGAGTCCTGCAGGACAGCAGCTCACCTAGCGCCCTTCCCCACATGCCTGACGCGTCTGGTGTTGCATGGGGATGTGAGCGATGAATACGGCAGCTTCGGTTTCCTGCGGTTGACGACCTCTGCGCTGCCGCAGCTGCAGTCGCTGCGCAGTGTACAGTTGGAATGGGTGGAGCTAGAACCTGGGCTCCTGGCGTGCTGGAGCAGGTGTGTTCCTTTGCATCCAGGTTTGTGATCGTGCCATCAGCAACTACGTTGGTTGTACCTTGTGCTTGCATCCTGCTTGCAGCATTCATGCCGCCATGCAGATGATGTGCTGCTGCTTTGTTGAATGCTATGACGCTTGCTTGTCTGTCATCGTGCTGGCGCAGGACAGAGCTGACACTTTCCAACGTGATGCCCCAAGCGCCCGGCATTGCTGCTGACGAACCACAGTGGAATCTGGAGCTGCAGGAAAGGCAACTCAGGGCCTTGCTTGGGGAGCTAGGCAAGCTGACCGAGTTGCAGGTAGGCCAAACAGTGGGCTTGGGATGTTGTGGGGTTTTTTTGGTGGATGTAGCATTCAAAGTATTTGCTTCACTGCGCACCAGTAGTACCGCCCAGCAAAAATGTGCTGACCCCAGCAGTTGTGTAAGATGAGGCACCCCCCACGTGCACACTATTTCTCACTACGCATGGTGTTTCAGCAGGACACTGTTGCTGATGAGGTGTACGTGGTACATGGTACGTATCCTGCATACAAAGATCGTGAGCTTGTCATTTGTGCATGTCCACCAGTTGACCCCAGCCCCAGCAGGAAGCAACTGCTGATGGGGTTTGCACTGTTTCGATTGCATGCCTGTGCTGAGGTGACACTTCGCCTCCTGCATACCTGCGCATGGTGCCACACTCTCACGCCGGTTCAGGCCTGTGCGTCTTATTGCAATGTGTCATCCGATGACTGCCGCGCTGCCCGCTCTCTGTCGGTGTGATTTGCAGCAACTATCGCTGCACGACATTTATCTACACGATGTGCAAGACGCGCAGCTGTTCACAGCCCTGACAGCCTCGACACAGCTGAAACTGCTGGCAGTGACAACAGGTGACCATGACGAACCCAATAACGGTGGCGTCGTGCCTCTACCCAAGGGCGCGCTGCAGCAGATGTTTGTGCCGGGCAAGCAGTGGCCGTTTTTGCAGGCGAGTTATGCTGTGTTTTGGGTTGTCGGGGGGGGGGGGGGGGGGGGCTCCCACGACTGGCCACACACAGCGCAATCAGGCCGCCGGCAAGTTGTGCCGCTTGGAATGAGGCCTGGGAGTGCTTGCCGCTGCCTTGCATGCATAATATAGTGAAATGCAGTTGTTCATTCATCTGTGGATGTGAGACAGGTTCCTGCAGCATCAGCGCTAGTTGGGTACAAGAAATTGCCAGCTGAGCAGGTTGCATCATGTCTGGTTGTGCTTTGATTTTTTTGCGGCAGCAGTACATTATAGTGCAGGAAGCAACATGGTCTTGAGGAACACCTTACGGTCAAGGCTGTTCAATCAGGGTAAACAGCAGGGGTGAAAGTACATGATGGTGTAAGTGAGTACGGCCCTTCTGTTCATGTGTTTGCAGACCATGCGCGTCGACGTTGAAACCAACGATGATTACTGCTGGGATGTGGAGGACTGGTGTGTGGATGCTTCAGACATCAGCTGCTTGGCGAGCTGCCTTCCCGCCTTGGACGCCCTGTCTCTCCTGCATGTGCTCAAGGACCGTGCCACTGTCGCTGCCCTTACGCAGCTCATGCCTGGCCTCACAAAACTCTCTGTGGGTGGGTTTGGTTGTGAGGACAGAGCAGCAGGGTTGGTTTCAAAAATGACATCGCTGCGGGCGCTGGAGTGGGTGGACTCCAGTGTCACGCCGGACGGGCTTCAGGTATGCCCCCGTGGCGGGAAGGGAGGGAGAGGGGAGGGTGGGGCGGGGGGGGGGGGGGGGGCGTCCGCAAGTTTTACTGCCCTAGCCCTTGAGCATGCATTTGGTTCGCCGTCTGCGACATTTGCAAGGCCAATAGGAGAAGAATCATCAGGCATCAGGATGCATGGAGGCGTATCCATATTTCGTCGTCTTTCTTCTTCCTTTTTTATACAGGCGCTGACAGCCCTCACCAACCTCGACAAGCTGCTCGTCCTTGACTGTCCCAGCATGAGGGAGCATGTGCTGAACACTGAAGCTGATCACGACGGCGACATGATTGAGCTCAACACGACGGAATGGGTGAGCGGCCTGTTTGTGCGTAGTGAATCTGCTGACGGTGCCGGTGATGCTGCGCACCCCCTGCATGTTAACAGGCGGACAATGTTGTCCCGGCACCTTAGATGGCTTCACCAGTCATCGCGATGCACGACTGCTCCATGTGCTGTGGCTGACGACTTTGCGTGCATGGTGTTGTGCAGGCGGAGGCAGCTGGAAACAGCGATGTCTGGCAGCAGCTGCAGGAGCTGTGCACTGCACTCCCCTACTAGGCTGGGACTGGCTGCAGCTGTAGAAATGCTTTCCAAGCTGGCAAAAGTTGGTGTCTCCATGTGCAATGCAGCTGCTGCAATGTAGCAAGTATCCCTGTACTGATGGCTAATCAAGATCCCCAAATAAGAGGTGCCTGCAGCTGCACAGCACACCTCGGCAGGCGTGGTCGGGGTACCATGTGTCCAGTGTTGGAAGCTGTGGCCTGTCCGGCGAGTCAGGCAAGAACAGCACGTGGCAGGAAGGAGCATATATGGTTAGTTGCCGCGTTTCCAGGGTCACACACGCGACCAACAACTGTTGACAACATTGGACGGTGACGACATTGGCAAGGACGTTCTGATCGTGCATGGGTACAGACGAAATATGCATAGGACACGATCGTCTGCAACCCCAACTCCACGGTCCTGTGAATGATCGACCATGCCGAAAGGCACTAGGCAGCCCAAGCCAAGGTATGCAGGGCGCTTAGCTGCTTGTAACACTGCATCTTTCACCATGTGGCACTGTAACAAGACGATGCTTGATCGGCCTGGCCTGCAAGTGTTCACCAGGTTGATGGTGCTGTGTGCCTTGTAATGCATGCTTCCTTGCAGGGCCAGGCAGCCGTCAGCTGGTCAGATTCCCACAGCCCAGAACAATCATGGGCACCAGCAGCAACAGCAGCTCCCCAGTCTGCCAGAGGCGGTCCTGGCAACCATCCTGCAGCATGTGCCCCTGCGCGACAGGCTGTCAGCATGCACCCTAGTGTGCAAAAGCTGGGCAGTTGCTGTCGCCTGTACCACAGCAGACGTGAAGGAATTCATTAGGGGACCTGACAGGTGCAGGCACGTGCAGGAGTGGCTGGAGCTCTGTGGGGAGCAGGTGTCCAGCCTTGACCTGATCTACAGCATGGAACACACGATGAGATATGATGAGGAGGCCAACCCCTTCAAGTGCCGCCTGCTGCTGCCATGCAGCAAGCTCACACGGCTCACCAGTTTGTCCTTGGCCGAGTTCCCTGTAGCGTTTCACACGCAGCAGCACGCCAGCGGAGTCAGCACACGCAGCAGGCCAAGGGCCAGCACAGCACAGTCCCTGGCAGTCGCAGCCAGCAGCAGTAGCGGCAAAGGCGGCTGCGTGTCCAAGCTGCGCATGCGGCCCGCTGGTTCCATTCCTGCAGCAGCAGGAGGGGCCACGGCTGGTTTCCTTCCAGCGCTGCGGCACCTGCTGCTGTCTCACTGCAAGATCAGGTATGACAGCTTCCTGCAGCTGTCACAGTTGACTCACCTCACCAGCCTCCACCTGCACCGGGTGGTGCTGTGCACGGCAGCATGGGCGCCAGTGGCAGAGCCGCAGGCACGCAAAGCTTTCACCACCATCCTGCAGCAGCTGCAGGGGCTAGAGAGTCTGAATCTTGGCGACAATGTCGTCCTGCAGGACTCTCCAGCAGCGCTGTCAGCACTCAGCACCATGCAGCGCCTGCAGCAGTTGAACCTCAACACGGAGGTCTGCAGCACAGCAGCTCACCTAGCGCACTTCCCGACAGGCCTGACGCGTCTGGAGTTGGTTGGCGATGTCAGCGATGAATACGCCGACTCTGGTTTCCTGCGGTTGACGACGTCTGCGCTGCCGCAGCTGCCGATGCTGCGTGCTGTACTGTTGGATTGGGTGGAGCTAGACCCCGGGGTCTTGGCGTGCTGGAGCAGGTGTGTTCCTCTGCATCCATCAACCTACCATCTGTCTGTAGGAGAGGTTTGTGCTAGTGCCATCAGCAACAACGACAGTTGTGCATGTGCACTCCTTTCACCTGCAGCCTGCTTGCTCTACTAGATGCTGCAAGCAGCAGCCGCTATGTTTACATGGCAGCAGTGTGTAATACGTATGCTACTATGCAGATGTAATGCTGCTGCTTGTTGACTGCTGTGACACTGTCAGTTGCTCGTTTGTCCCTGTGCTGGCGCAGGCTGACAGAGCTGATGCTTTCCAACGTAATGCCCCAAGACCCAGCCATTGCTGCTGATGAACCGGACGATAGTGAAGGTGATGAGGAGCTGCAGGAACGGCAAATTGGGGCCTTTCTCGGGGAGCTAGGCAAGCTGACTGAGTTGCAGGTAGGCAGGAAATTGGATTTTGGGGTTTTGTGGTGGATGCAGCATTCAGCGTGTAAGGGTCACGGTGGTTCACTGCCCACCGGTAGTGCCGCCCGGCAGAAATGTGCTGACCCCAGCAGTTGTGCATGATGAGTCAACCCCCACGTGCACACCCTGCACTACAACCCTGGCACAAGAAGGTCCAACACAATGCGTCCCAGCACATACAGTATGCAGTAACTTCCGCGCCTCTCTCGCTGCTTGCTGTTGGTCTCAAAACCAAACCTCCCGTAATACGGCGTATGTGGGCTGTACAGCAGTGTTTTCATTACGCACTGCATGTCTTTTCAGCAGGACAATGTTGTTGTAAATGTGGTACAATATGTATCCTGCATACAACAACCGTTAGCCTCGCACAGCACATTTGACCCCAGCCCATGTGGCCCATCCCCAACAGGTAGCACCTGCTGATGGGGCACTAGGTTGATGTCTCCTTCCTTGCAGATGTGACACTTCGGCTCCTGCATACCTGAACATGGCATCATACTCTCACGCCAGTTCACAGGCGACCTGCACGTCATATCGCAATGTGTCCTTTTCCGGCGTGCTGCCTGTGTCGTTTGCAGGAACTGTCGCTGCACAGCATGTATCTACACAATGTGCAGGACGTGCAGCTGTTCACAGCCCTGACAGCCTCCACACAGCTCACACTGTTGGAAGTGACAGCGGGTAGCGCAGACGAACCAGGTGACGGTGGCTCCGTGCCGCTGCCCCTCGGCGCGCTGCAGCATATGTTCTCGCTACCCAAGCAGTGGCCGTTATTGCAGGCAAGTTTTGCTTTGTGTTAGTGTGTACCCGGGGGGGGCGGGGGGGGGGGGGGGGTATCCCACCGGCCCTCCCACCGGCTGGCTGCACACAGCGCAAGCAGAGAAACCCAACTGCCGGGGGCAAGTTACGCCCCATGCAGTGAGACCTGGGAGTGAACGCCGCTGCCTTGCGTGCTTTAGTCAGTTAGGTGCAGTCCTTGGTAGACCTGCGGCTGCAATACAGTTTGTTGCAGCATCAGCGCTTGACGCGTACAAGATTTACTGCCAGCTGAGCAAGTTGCCGGGTCTCTGGGTAATGCTCGACTCCCTGCGGCATCCGCGGTCATGAGCAACACACAAGGTGAAAACTGTACAAAAGTGTACATCAGGTGAAAGTACATGATAGTGCGCGTAAGGACCTTCTTCTGTGCTGGTGCCTGCAGACCCTACGCATCCTTGTTGACACCAACGATGATGACTGCTGGGATGTAGAGGACTGGTGTGTGGATGCATCAGACATCGGCCGCTTGGCAAGCTGCCTTCCTGCCTTGGACACTCTGTTACTCCTGCATGTGCTCAAGGACCTTGACACTGTCGATGCCCTCACCCAGCTCATGCCGGGCCTCACAAAACTCGCTGTGGGTGGGGATGGCTGCGAAGACGAAGCAGCACACTTGGTGTCAAAGCTGACCTCACTACGGGCGCTCGAGTGGGTGGATGCCGATGTAACTCCTGACGGGCTTCAGGTATGCCCATGTGGAGGGGGGCCGGGGGAGAGGGAGGAGGGAGAGAGGGGGGGAGAGGGAGGGAGAGAGGGAGGGGGGTGGCATGTGCTGAAGGACCTTGACATTGTCGCTGCCCTTATCCAGCTCATGCGGGGCCTCACAAAACGTTCTGTGAGTGGGTATGGCTGTGAGGACGAAGCCGCACGCTTGGTGTCAAAGCTGACCTCGCTACGGGCGCTCGAGTGGGTGGATGCAGATGTCACTCCTGACGGGCTTCAGGTATGCCCCTGTAGGGGGGGGGGGCAGGGAGAGGGAGGAGGGAGGGAAAAAGAGAGGGGGGGGGGAGAGTGAGGTGGGGCGGGAGTGCCATTGCCCCAGCCCGTGAGCATGCATGTGAAGAGCCGTCCCCAACGGATGCAAGGCCGATGGAAGAAAAACTAAGGCGCTAGGATACAAGGGGTCAAGGTGGTGTGTTGAGCACAGTGAATACATGTGTAGCTAGCATACTACGAACATGCAAGACACATGCAAGCAATCATATCAGGCACACTAACATACATGAGGCGCACCAACATACAGTGTGTCCGTATCTGTCTTTCTTCTCACAGGCGCTGACGGCCCTCACCAATCTTGATGAGCTGCTCGTCGTTGACTGCCCCAGCATAAGTGAGCACGTGCTGAACACTGAAGCTGATCACGGCGACGATATGATCGAGCTCTACACATCGGACGAGGTGCGCGGGCTGTGTGTGTGTGTACTGCTTCTGCTGACGGTGCCGGTGATGCTGCGCAACCCCCCGCATGTTCACAGGCGGACAATGTTGTCTCGGCACCTTAGATGGCTTCACCAGTAACAGCGGCGCACGACTCTGCTCCATGTGCTGTGGCTGACGACGTTTCGTGCAATGTGTTGTGCAGGCGGAGGCAGCTGGCAAAAGTGACGTCTGGCAGCAGCTGCAGGAGCTGTGCACTGCACTCCCCTGGCTCAGTGAGAGTGATTGAAGAGTGCAGGGGTTGGGGTGAGAGGCAAATATGTGGCACGCGCAGAGGGAGCAACTCGACCTGGTCAGCGCCATATTGTTATGGGGTAGATAGAAACACCCTTGCTGCTTTCTCGGCATATATAGTTGGCAGCAGCCATGTCGGAGCATGGGTTCAGTTGGTGCATGCTCGGCAGAGGCTGGTGCCTTGAGACTTGACTTGTTGACGCATGTACATGCGTACACATGTGGTGCACCCATTGTTGTTGGTGCATGTGCAGCCTCAGCAGCGATGCTGGCGCCTCCTGCAGTAGTGATGGTGCCAGGTTGGCAGAAGTGAGGTGTGGCAGTGCTGTACATCAAGACTGTGCAGCTGTAGTTGCCAGCAACCATCATAAGGTTGCATGCCTGGTTCAACGGTACGTGAATGACTGTAGCACTCTTTTAATGGCGTGCCTGTTGCAGTGAATGCATACCCTCGGGCTGTCTCGCGGTCAAAGCAGGGTTGCGACGGAACTAAAACTCTGCACTCAGGGGATCTGCGTGCACCAGGCATTCCACGAATCACGTTTGGTGATTGAGTTTGTTTGATCCACTCAAGGACGCCAACGGCTTCCAGTCCAAAAGTCGCTACCACGCACTGCTGTTCACGCCTGGCAGCACGATCACCCGCTCAATTGCTCCGTAACAGTATTTTGAAGTAATATCACAACGTCTCAGCCGGACTGGAGGCCTAAATACCCCGACATCGAAATCTGGTTACACCTCACCCCTGATCAGTTCCCATGATGCTTCATAACAGCACATGCTCCCAACCAGCAGTTGCGAGGCCCTCAAGCCGCACCAACATTAGCAGAAAGTCATTCAAGCCGTTCGCGGGCACCCCCACCAGCAGCAGCAGGGCAGTGCGGGCTGCAGCGGCAGCAGCAGAGGAGGCAACAGCAACTGCTGTGCTTTCAAGTCCAGCATCTCCGCTGACGTCCATTTCGCCGGTGTCGTCGCAAGATGACTTCAACCAGCACGTGCGGGAGGGACACTATGAGGCCCCGTTGATGCAGGAGCAGGTAGGACTGATAGTTGTGGGCCGGGGAGTGGGTTACCCGTACCTCCGTACTGTGTTGCAGCATTGTCCCTTCCCTTGCAGCATTGCTGAACCTGCAATCAGGATACACAGCATCAGGGTTGTACAGCAGCAGCAGAATGACCATGTGATCCGTGGGATTGTTGGATACTGTGCACTGCGTAGCGCAGGTCATAGCTGGGCAAGGATAGGTGCAGTTTTGCTTGGGGGGGGGGGCAGCAGCTGGCCACACCCACCCACCACACACCCACAGACAATGCCGGCCACTTTGTAGCCGCCTCATGCATGTGCCGGGGGAACGGGCCAAAGCACAGAAACACATTCAACCAGTTGCTCTGATACACCCAATCCCAAAAGCTGTTGCTTGTCGCTGCTGCTGCTGCCCGCTGCTGCTGCTGCTGCTGCTGCTGCCTGCTGCTGCTGCTGCTGTTGTTGCCTCCAGTCATCAAAGCAGGACCAGCAGCAGCCCAGCATTGCCAGTGTGCTGCAGCCGCTAGCCCCAGGCAGCAATGTGGATGTGGTGATTGCGGGGTGTGGGCCTGCAGGCATCCACCTGGCAGCAGTTATGGCCAAGAAGGGACTCAATGTTGGCCTCGTGGGTGAGTAAGGGATACAGCCACTGACGCAGTGGGGAACATGTGTGTGTCTGCCAGACACACGGTGTGGGGGTGGTGGGGGGGGGGGATGGGGGGGGCAGTGGATGGTTGTTGGGGCTGAAGGGAGTGAGTAACTAGAGGGCTTGATTGGTCTGTCTGCATAGATGTGGTGGTGGCAGGATGTGGAGGGGTGTGGCCCTGCAGGCATCCACCTGGCAGCAGTTATGGCAAAGAAGGGAATCAATGTGGGCCTTGTCGGTAAGTAAAGGGGCTTTGGACACGCGCAGGGGGAAGATGGCGGGGACCTTTGGGGGGGGGGGAAGAGATGCCTGGGTGCTGGGGACAGAGCAAGTATGAATGGCAGTAATGTGTCTGGGGAAAAGGGTGGAAGGGGGGGGGGGCTTGAGGCAGGGTGTGTGTGTGTGTGTGGGGGGGGGGGGGGGCAAGTAGTGAGTGGATGTGGTGATTGCGGGGTGTGGGCCTGCAGGCATCCACCTGGCACCTGTCATGGCAAAGAAGGGAATCAACGCCTCGTGGGTGAGTAGGGCATGGCTTTGGACGTATGTGTGTTGTGTGTGTGTGTGTGGGGGGGGGGTGTTTCAAGGCAATGGTTATCAATGTCATATGGATTGTTTTCAAAGAGGGATTTATGGAGTTTGTATGCATAGACATGGTGGTGGCGGGGTGTGGGCGTGCAGGCATCCACCTGGCAGCTGTTATGGCAAGAAGGGATCAACGTGGGCCTAGTTGGTAAGCAAAAGGGCAGGGGACAGGGCAGGGGGTGGAGGCGGGGAGGGGGGAGGGGAAGGAAGAGGTGCCTGGGTGCCTGGGTGTTGAAGACAGAGCAAGTCAGATGGGCAGCAATGTGTGTGGGCCGGGGGGGGGGGGGGGGGCGAACACAGGGAGAGTGAGTGGATGTAGGCGTAGTGGTGGAAGGGTTTGGGCCTGCAGGCATCCACTTGGCAGCGGTCATGGCCGAGAAGGGATCAACGTGGGCCTTGTGGGTGAGTGTTGGATTCTGCAGCGGTGGAGGGGGGCACTCCAGGGGAGAGGATAGCAGCAGTGGATGACAAGATGCTATGTGCATGCGGTAATGTTAACACTCACACACGATCACACACTCTTACGAGTCGCCTGTTGGCTGTTCACAATGCTGTGCTCCACCCCCTAGCTCACATGCCTGCTCATGGTGCCCCCCCCCCCCCCCCCCCCCGTGCAGGTCCTGATGCTCCCTTTGTGAACAACTATGGTGTGTGGGTGGATGAGTTTGCAGCGTTGGGCCTCAGCCACACACTGGAGAAGCAGTACGCAGACGCTGAGTGCTTCTTTGGAGAGGGGCAGCCGTGAGTAAGTTTTTTGGGGGGGGGGGGGTACCGCGGGATGGGGGGGCGGGATGGGGGGGGGGGGCAGTTGGCACCAGGGAGCGGTGAAGTATCGAAGGTGAGGTGCAGGGTGTTGCCACAAACGGTGGGTGCTAGTTTAGCGG
>VIIQ02000364.1:0-64824 GCA_007449985.2 Desmodesmus armatus
GGTCGGCCGTCAGAAGGTAGGGAGCTTATACGCTGCGGCTGCTCCCTTATGCTGCGAGCCGGGCCTAGTTTTGGCAAGCCTGTCGCCATGCAGCATGTTGATCTTGTGGTGGGCTGGAGTGGCAGGGAGCTTATACGCTGGGGCTGTGAGGCCGCTTGGGCTGCTTCCTCTGCTGCGAGCCTGTCATGTGGGAGACAGGAAGGGCCTCAAACCTAAGCTGCTGCAGCAACTCCCCGGCATTGGGGAGTGGGCTGGAGCGGGCCTAGCTGCTGTGCCCCGGCTAATCTGTATGTTGAGCAAAAAGGGCTACACCTCAATGTAACTGGCAGCCCAGCAGGGTTGCTGCAGTGCTGTCGCATGTTGTGGTTGGTTGCAGTAGCACCTGTGTACTAAAGATCAGGGGGGTTGATCCCGCCGGGGTTACTGGTGTTCCTTTGAGTATCGGTACCCTTTGGTAAGCACAGCCTTTGTCCTGCACATCGTTCAAGGCTGTGAGAAGGAGGTGTGGGGGGCTTGGTGGTACTGGCTTGTTTCAGCTGGGGGGCCAATTGCTTGCAGTGCAATGAGGTGGTGGAAGGATGGGTCCTTGAGCTGCTGCTGTGCCGTACTCACTCTGTATAGGTGAGCGGGCTACACCACAAAGATTATGCAATTGCTTGTCGTTGCATATATGTCGGCTGGAGCAGCAGCAATTGGGCACAGAGGTGCCGGTGTTTCTTTGAGTCTGGGTACCGCTTGGTGCGCACAACCTTTGTCCTGCATCGTCGTTCAAAGGTTGTGATGGTGATGTCTCGTGTGGGGCCAGCTTGATCAGCTGGGGAGGCCATTTGCTTGCAGTGCAGTTACTGGCAGCATGGGACCTTGAGCTGTTGCATCGTACTCACTCAGCACAGCCGAGGGGTACACCACAACTGAGTGTGGCCGCGCGATGCGCTGCATATGTTGGCTGGGTACAGCAGCAATTGGGCACCAGAGTACTGGTACCCCTTCGCAAGCATGCTGAATCTGACTTGTTCGGTCAGGGGCTGTGGTGTGGCGTATGGTTGTCCCCGGGGGTTGGCTTGTACAAAAGGGAAGCTGTGGGCAGAGCCTGTGCAGAATAAGCAGCTTGTAACACTGGGTGCGCTATTGGTACATGAGCGGCAAGTGAGCATGGTCGTGACAGTTGCACCAGGCCGCAGTTTGAGAGGTGCTTTGAAAGCACTGTCTTGCAAGATGAGCAATATGCCAGATATTGCTGAGTGTGTGAGGATAAAAAAGATAAGATAAAGATACAGAGACACCCCCTTGGTCTCTTAACGCCATAGGACTTCTTCCCATTGGCCTCGCGTCCGTTGAGGACGGCTCTTCACACCAACACTCCTGGGGGATGAGAGTGACCTGGGTCTCAGTCTCTGTCACCAGTGCCAACTCTACCACACTCTCTTCTCCGTCTAGTCCGGAATGGGGACAATCACGCACACAGCCTTGTGCTGAGAGTGTACAATGTCAACAGAATAGCCTTTGAATGCCACCTGGAGTGTCGTGAGTGACAACCTGTTTGAAGGTATTTCAAGCCCCTGCAACACTCTCACACACATCAACTGCTGTTGCACAGCAATGCAGCCCCAACCGGCGCTTTGACCAATCGGGTATGACAGCACGTAATGGAGATGGAGGACATGACGGAACCCAGAGATCTCTAGATGGGTGAGATGACCGAAAACCAATGCAGATGCACAGAATGTGGCAGGTCCAAACAGCATTACCCTGACAGAGCAGCAAGCTTGTAGTCTCCAGACACCATGCATGCACAAACAACGGCCAGTCATTCAAGCAAATCTCATGAAGCAAGACAACCGTATGTGCGACCACACATGCGAGGACACACAATGCAGTGAACAGCATGTGCCTCTGCACCTGCCACCCAACACCAGATGTCACCCCCCAGGCCCCAGCCTTGGCCTTGAAGTGTAATGAACCGTTGCTCTGCGCCGCCCATGCATGGATGCCGCGCTGACCATGCTGACTGAGCAGATGTAACTGAGCCACATCTGGATATTCTAGTGCTGAGCAGCTGCACATGGTGCTGGTGTGCGTTGTGTTTGCCCTACTGCCATCAGTGACGCAGGGTACTTTGGTGGATGCAGCATCATGCCCCGTGACCGCTCAATCAGACTCTTCATCTTCTTCATACTCCATCTCATCCTGCCCTCCATCCACCTTGTCAAGGCCAGGCACCGCATCAAACAACGTGCCGATAGCATCATCAGACACTTTGTGGCGGCAGGGAATCGAGAGGGCTGTCAGCTCTTTCAAGCCACCCAGCAACAGCACCGTGCATCATTCATACCAACGTGTTATGATGCAGGTACAGTGCTCAAGCCGTGTCAATGTCCCAGCACTGGCAAGACAACGGGGTCCTGCAGGCCACAGCCTCACATCCAAGAACACCAAGCCTGTCAGAGCACAAGCCAGCTTCAGCACAACAGCACTGGTCACACCATTACCGGCACTGGTAGCCCTAGGTGTGTCAAGTTCGTCAGGCCGGTCAGCAGCTCTGCATCACCCTCTGACGGCTCGGCATGCTGCAGGTGCAAGTGCCTTAGTGCCGGCAGCTGCTGCAGGCTCGTGCCAAGCCCCACATGGTTCCATAGCTTGGCCAACTGAGGCAATTGATGTGCAGGAATGTCAGCTGCGTGCTGCACATCGACCCCAGCACAGGTGCAATGCGCTGCGCATCTTGAGCGACCAAGGAACCGCCGCCCCAACGCTGTGCGCACAGCCCAACAACAGATCCTGCAGGTCCCGCAGGCTGGCAGCTGCTCAACAACAGGCATGCAGGTTTCTGGGTTCACAATGCTGGCGTTCATCACACCAGGTGGCAGCTCAGCATTCACACTCCCTGCCAGCACCACATATGTCAACTGCTGAGGCAGCGCGAGCTGCACAGCAGTGTCCTGCGTGGGCCAGCACCAAGCTAGTTCTTTGAGGTCTACGAGATGCTGCAGTGACACCTTCAAGTTGGAAGTTCCAGACAAGCTGCCAGGTACTTGCGTCGTCTTTGGGCCATATAAATCCAGGATCTGCAAGCTGCACGGAAGCTGCAGGAGGGCCCCTTCTGACACTTGTGCACCATCGATGAACAGGTAGGTCAGGTGCGGCATCTTGTTGGTAGCATCGTAGAGTTGCAGTGGAAGCTGTTCAGGGCCATCCGTACTTGTGATCAGCTCCAGCTGCCGCAGACCCTTCAGGGAGGACAGGGCGGCCAGGTGGTGCCTGAGAAGTGTGGCAGCCTTCCATGCAGGCTTAGATAGGTCAGGCTGTCCGCTGCTGGCTGTATGGCCTGCAGGATGCTTGAGAAGCTGACAAATAATAGAGACAGCGACGACAGTCGCAGCGGTGCTGCAACTGGCATGGGCTGTGCCTGAGCATGGACTGCTGTGCTGGGCTGCATGGAGGTGCCTGCTGCTGCTGAACTGGCCTGAGACAGATTATAAAGCGGAGTGCTTGCCCAAAGAGCTGGCCAAAGGTCTCCTCGGCGCCCCAGCAATCAGGTTCTGACTGGGAGCAGTCCAGTGTCAGTTGTCGAGAAGCCTGCATGCTGTGCCAGCCAAGCCGCAAAGCTGCCAGCTGTTTGGTGCGAAACATTCAGCTCAACCGAGCCTATGACACCAGAACGGTGCACGGCTTCTCTGCAGGACTTGCTGACCATCAGCAGGGTGTTCATCACACATCCGCTGCCTTGTGCGTGCTGAAGGATGATGGGCAGTGCTGTCAGGACCTGCAACAACAGTAAAAACCATGTTGTTGCAGCTCAACCATTTGGAGATAGCTCAGAGACCCAAAACAGCACGTCTCACCTTGTCTTCATCCATGGCTGTTCTGCCTTCCGTGATGATGTGCTCCATATCATCTCACGGTGCATGCACGATGAATTATTCAAGCGTTGTGGACATGATTTCACACGGGGACCGCACAACGTCTGTAGGTCGCTGCACGTTATGACGCGGTTCAAGGTGTCTGGTTGTTGCTTAGTAATCCTCACTGCTACTGGTTTTGAAAGGGAAGTTTTCGGAACGTACTTGGCACTGTAACTATAAGCGCGCATCTGGAGGTTGTCTGTTGATCCATACGACATCCATCCATGAAGCTGGACAACCAGATGGAGGGAAGAGCTGAACTCAATATAGGTGGGGTGTTATGTCTTTGGCCTGACCTTGCTGTTGGGTCTGATGTCTTGCAGGTGCTGGCAGCTTTGCCTCTGCTCCTGCAGCAGTCTCACAACAGCACGGAGCAATCACTGCTGCTGCGCACCCTGTTACAAGTCAGCAAGTCCTTCAGAAGAGCGGTACAGTGTTCTGGCGTCCGTTGCAGCATCAAAGTACGGTTGCACATGGCACAACGGCCGGCAGCTTTGCTGCTTGGTTGTCACAGCATGTTGGCCTCGTTGGCGAGGTGGCAGCAGCTTGCCAGCACTGGCGACTTATTGGCGCCTTCGAGCCACTCTCGTGCAGGCTGTGCAGAAATACCAGTCCCAATCAGCACAAGCAGCTGACAGCACCGGCTCTTCCTCCATTTCCTGCAGACTCAGCACAGCAACAACAGCATTCAGGGTGTCATCCCTGCGGTTGGAGACTATGGACTACTCAAGCATCCTGCAAACCATCCGCCCAGTAGACAGCCTTACCTCTCTTTGCCTCATCGGCAGGCAGCACCACGTGCACTTTACAGGCAGCATGCTGGCATCCCTTAGCGCCCTCAACAATCTGCGGCAACTGGAGCTTACAGACGATGAACGCTACAGTCGTCATGACGATCACCTCCCACTGCAGCTCTTCGAGGCTATTGGCAAGATGACTCACCTGACAAGGCTCACTGTCAACCGGGCACAAGTGTCACAAGGAGTCCTGCAGCAGCTTCCACCCAGCTTGCAGGCCCTGACCCTGGACGGCAAACCTAGGTTTGAGCCACCAGCCTGCCACCAGGGAGCCGCTTGCCAGAGAAGCTATCCCTGCAGCACTTGCCTGTCTTGCATGAGCTGGGCTGGTGCTGGACTAAGCAGGAGGAAGTCGGTTACACAGTGTGTCTGACACTGCCCCAGCAGGTGACGTCTGTGGTGCTAACAGGGAGTGTGAATGCTGAGCTGCCGCCTTGTGTGCTGTATGTCAGCGTTGCCGACCAGGAGCACTGCAGTCTATTATTGAGCAGCTGCCAGCCATTCAGAGTCTCCAACATCTGTTCTTGGGTTCTGAGAGCCGCTCGGGGCAAGTTGCAGCTGGCACAGGTGCAGGAAGTAGCGTCTGTGCTGGGGTCAATGCGGCAGCTGACATTCCTGCACTTGGACTGCAGAGAATGGGAGGAGGGCTGGTGCCGAGAGCCTCTCGGCGTGCAGCCTGGCACCGCCCTCCATCAGCTGCAGGGCCTGAAGCACTTGCACATTGAGCGCGCTGAGTTGAAGGAGGCTGATGCTTTGCGGCTGACCTGCTTGACAAATCTGACTTATCTGGGGCTCCCGGTGCTGATGTGACTGGTCGCCACAGTGAGGCAGATCTGGTGGTGGCAGCCCTGGCCTGCAATGTGCCGGGCTTAGTGGTCCTAGATGTCACCAGCTGTGGCCTGAAGTGCCTGGATCTCTTAAAAAAAAAGATAAAGATACAGAGACACCCCCTTGGTCTCTTAACGCCATAGGACTTCTTCCCATTGGCCTCGCGTTCGTTGAGGACGGCTCTTCACACCAACAATCCTGGGGGTCTAGGGCAACGGCACTCGTGGCCACATCTCACTCCCCAGGGGCACACCTGGGGGCCGTGTAAACCCACCGAAATTCAGGCTGGAGATGTTGTTCGACATGGGAGATTGGATGCTGTAAGGTATCACCCTTGACCCGCTGGGAGAGTCCCCTCAGTCCCGACCTGAGAGAACCTTGAATCCCTAGGGTAGCACACCCAATAGCGGGCTCCATGCCTTTTCCGGCTGTATTCTGCACCCATTCCTTCCTTTGCCTCTGTGGCAGTAATCAGCATCAGGGGATCCCTCCCCTTCACTGCACTTGCCCGGGTCAGCAGCCTGGCTCGGGGTATTATTACCCCCCTAGGGGGCCGGTGGGTGGGCCGGGATTCGAACCCGGGTCTCCCCGACATCTTGTCAGTGTTTGGCAGGTTGACGAGCTTGCGATAGCTCAATCTGTATGACAATGAGGGTATGGCACTGACTGAAAAGGATCTGTTCAAGCTGACTGTGTTGAGTCAGTTGACAGACCTGTCATTCCAGAAAGCCCGCGATCTGTCATATGTGTCTGTGGAGTCATTCTGTGCTGTCATGCCTCACCTGGAATGCTCACAGGTGCGCTCGTGCTGTGCATCCAATGGTTACTATGGTTACTGAAGGGCATAACCGGGGGCTTGCGCTCCAGCTGGTCACAGTGACACTAACTGCTGCTGCTTTTTTGCCTTGACCAGCAGCTTGGCTGAGCACAGCTGTCTGCTTCTTTGCTCGTCATAAGTGGGCGGATTTGTGAGGATCTGAAGTCAAGAACATGCTGCATGTCGTAGCCATGCAAGTCTGCTGTCGCCAATGGCATGTGTAAGCCACTTACTTCAGCCGGCACACACGGCGCCGTGTAGTACACGGTGTACTGCATCTGTACATGGGCTGGTGCATCATGCTGATGGGGTGTGCAGCACTTCAGGGTCATTATGACACAGATCGTCGGCACACACGCAAATCCTTGAATGTGCTGGGCCGTGCATGGTGGTTTTGGTGTCCCATGTGGGGTGCAGTGGAGCAACGCATGCAGGCTGGTATGACACATGCTCCTGGTGGAAAACCATACCGCAGCTGTGCTCTTTACCAGCATGTCCCTTTTCCTGCCGGCAATGTACCTACTTGTGCAGGTGGCTGAAAGCGTCAGTCCCACAGAGTTGTGAGGAGAGTTGCATATCAACAATTACAACTCCAAGGGAAAATTGTCCATCGCCACACCGCCAGTCAAACACACCCCTTGTAGTCCAAATACTAAGATTCATACGTACCGTTACAAGCAACCTTCCTTGTGACTGACACTAGCAATCCACCAATGGACTCAACCTCAGTGTTAGCACACACCACTCAGCACGGTGCTGAGTGGTTTCACACACCAGGCTCAGTGTCACAGGCTCTAATGATGTCATGATCAGCCTTGCGCTCCACAACCCCAGTGTGGTACAGCAACCATGCAACAGCATTGCGCACAGCGCCAAGAAGGTCCCGCATATGGCATGCTGCAGCACCTTGACAGGGCTAGACACCTCTTCAACGGGGCTCGCCCAGCTGTGCTGGCCGATGGGCTGGCGCCCGCCCAACCTTCTTTCGATCGACCTTGCTGTTGTCACATCCAGCGGATGCAGGCTCAATGTGACAGACCATCAACATCTGCCATGAAACAAGATGCTTGCAAATGGGCCATGCCCATGATCGCAAAACGACAGTTCCCACCTGGAGTGTGTTGCGTCTACCAAGTGGCATGTCCTACCGACTGGCACGAGGGCAACAACAGAAGCTGCATCCTCACACACCAACTAGCACTCTACATGCCCGGGCGGTCAGGGAGCATAATCTCGTACCATCACTGGCCAGACCGCAGCAGCGGACATTCGAATGCTCCTGCACTTTAAAATCCCCATGGCAACCTCAACACTCATCGTGCCTCCGGCTTTCATCACAAGCGCCCACTGCAGCTTACAGGCATGCTGACAACAATTATCTCTCGTGCCGCCTTTTTGTGGCCGCCACAACATTACCTTGCAAACACCCCACCTTCCACCATAGTTCCATGTGCGTGCATCTGCGCTGCCTTCTCCAAATGCACAACATTGGTTCCCAAGCATGCCTTCTATCTGTAACGGTCAGCTCAAGAACAGCATATGCATCAGCCATGTGGTGATGCACCTGCCGTACCACTCAGCAACAACAAACAGCAGCAAACCTTGATACTGGAAGTATGCTTTGGCAATGCCGTGCCAGTTACTGCTTTGAAGGTTTTCAGCTATCTCAACAAAGCTTGACAAAGCCCCATATGCCAGCCGGTCACGGCAACACCCCTGCACAGCTCTGCAGGCCGCTAGCTGACAGCACTCTGTGAAAATTGAAGCTGCAACCAACATGACTGCTACATTCTCCTTGAGAAACCCACCAACATGCACTTTCCGCCAAAGTCCGAGCTATTATGAAAAGGTGGGGCCACACACCAGTTGGCATGCTGCCAACCCCACCCTTTCTTTGACAGAACAATTCATCAAAAGCGCCTGCAACAGCTCATAAGAAGGGACAGATCAGCTGCAAGTATCATGCTTTCACCCAGCAACCCCGTTTCCAGACAATAGTGCCCATTGTTGTGGACGACGTGAAGATCCAAGTGTGAATCCAAGCAGCGACACATAGCTGGCAGCCAATGGCGGTAACTTGGGGGACGCGCCAGAAACAGCTGCAGTTGAACAGTGTGTGGCCTGCCAGCAACCCAACTGTTGTGCTTTGAGAGCAACATGCTAAACCGAGGGCAGCACATGCTGATGGGCAAGAAACAACCAGAGTAAGATGACAAAGGGCCACCCGTGTCACTGCACATTACTGAAGCACCGTGATACAGCTGGCACAATTTCCCCCCATCCACATATGTGTGTGTGGCTGTGCTGCACTCAACCAATGCCACCCTGTTGCTGTATTCCCAGCACAGCACAGCCCAGCTCAAAACCAAACTGGCAGCACTACCCATGTTCATGTACAACCAGGCTGTAAAGCGTTTGAAGCACTGACAGATTGGTACCAAAACTCTTCCTGCTGCTACTGTAAAACAGTCAAGGCGATAATTTATGGGACCATAAACGCAATACGATGACAAGTAAGAAGCCTGACATTCTTCCAAGACACTGCCAACCATGCACTTTGAGAATACCAGCAGTGTAACCAGCTGTAAAGCTTGACAAAGTGTGGATGCTGTCCTGGAAACTGTGAAGTGCGTACAACCTCGTACAACGAAGAGCCTAAAAACTGCTATATGCGTATGGTCAAGCACAGCGCAGCGCCCGCTGGAAGTGCCATCATCACAGTACACCCATACACATGGCCTGCAGTGGCGCACAAAGCATGCAATCAAGCCGCCAACCAACCCCAACCATTACAAAACAAAACAGCTTACAAAGTGAGCAACGATCAACCCAGGTGCTTCTGCACCAGCCTGCCAACTCGGCATGCTGGGACAAGCACCATTCCAACCAGCCAACCAACCGCAACATCCTGCTCACACCGTGTGCAGCGCCCTATCATCACGTCAAGGAGTGCGTCAGCTGCAGCAACGCGCCGCAGCGACACCCTCACTGCCTGGATTGCCCCTACGCTTCCAGCTGCAGACATGGCTCTCCCATGGCAACAACCTTCTCGAAACAGCCTCACTTCTCATTGACCGCTGCAGCAGCTGCTGCCGGCAGCGCTGCCAAAATGAGGGGTACGCAGCAGCCTCTGATGAGAGGCCCAAAACAACCAGCGTCACGCGCAACAGCGCACCACTCAGTTCCACACATCACAGGTAGAGCCAGGCCCCCCACATGGGCAGCCAGCGCCAAGTTGCGCCCGCGCACAGGCCATCGCATATATCAAAGGTCAGGTAGAGGTAGGGTCAAGGCGCCTGCCGCGCAGACGCCTGCTGTCCTGCTGGTCGTAGCTGTAGTGAGACTGCTGCTGTCCTGCAGGCAATCCCCAGCCTGGCAAGGTGCCGCGAGACAGCACAGCGCGCGCTGCACCGCTGTATGTCGTGACGTGAAAGTTTCAGGACTGGGAACAGTGCGGTCCTCAACCGGCTCATCACGCAGAGGCCTGCTCGTGGTCTGCGTCCAGGTCCTGCATCTGTGGCTGCATCTGCTGCTGCGCCCGCATCTCCCCCATCGCCTTGATGCCGCGCTGCGACACAAACTTGGTGATCTCCGCGCGAGTGATGAGGTTCTGCGCGACGCCGCCTGTTGCGTACTTCAGCACAGCCACCTGCACAAATGACAAAACATCACACACGCAGATTTGTAAATATACAGCTATTGTACAGGGTGATGAGGTTCTGTGCGGCGACACCCATGGCGTACTTCAGCACGGCCACCTGCAGACACGACCCACTGTCAAAAACGCACATGTTGTCACACACGTTGAAACAACCAGTCAACCTGGCTGCCGCAGCACTGCCACAAAACTGCCGCAAGCCGCAAAACCCTTCAACAAATGGACCCGGAAGCCTTCTGTTTACCCTTCTGTATCCCAAAACCACCCACCTTGAGGCCGTCGTCAACCTCGTACTCCTTGGTCTTCACTGTTGCCAGGACCATGTGGTCGTCCATGGAGTCGGGGCGCTGCGTGATGCTGCCACCCACGCTGAACACCGCCACAGAGTAGCCCGTCTCTGCGGCAAAGCGGTTGATCTGTACGTCGAAACACACAGGCACACGCGCAGGCAGACACAGAGGAGCATATGTGTTAGCGGAGGGGGCGGCGCAAGTAACCGGCTGTGCCAGTGACGCAGGCTGGAGGGTGCGTACTGCCACAGCTGTGACAGGCGCAGGCGGACACAGAGAGGTGAGGAGCGTGTAGGAAGGGAAGGCGCAAGTTATTATTGATTTATCATGTAATTTATAATTGATTATTGTGTATTATTGATAGCGCAAGTTAGCGTCTGCGCCAGTGATGCAGGGGAAGCTGGGAAGTGTAGTAGCTGCTGTGATGACAAGGTAATGCTACAACAGGATGACAGCGTCTGCCGCAACAGCAGCCGCCCTGTGTGCCGTCTGCACCGTGATGCCAGCACCCTTTCAAACAACACGCGCGCAACATACATGCGCGCATATCAGCGACCATAAGGTGAAGCCCTGCCCGGCCCCGCTGCCAGCACCCTTCAACGACATACATGCGCACGTATCAAAACATACATGTGCACAATGTGCACTGCACATATCAACAGCCAGGTTCAAGCCCTACCCGTCCCCCCTGCCAGCAACCAATGCACGCGCCTCAACAGCCAGCAGCCGATGCACAAAAACAGAAAACCAGCACCACGCCAGCACCTTTCAACACACATACATGCACGGAAACCAGCAGCCCCCACTGCCAGCAGCCAATGCACACAAACAAATCAAAACAGCCAGCAGCCCCGGCTGCCAGCAACTTTCAAACACATACATGCACACATATGAACAGCCAGCAGCCCCCACCACCAGCAGCCCATGCACACAAACAAAAGAACCAATGCGCACAGACAAAAGAACAACAGCCAGCACACCCCGCTGCCAGCAACTTGCAACACCTACTACATGCACGCAACTCGCAGCCAGCAGCGCCTGCTGCGATCAGCCGCTGCACACAAAACAAACAGCTAGCAGCCCCAGCTGCCAGCAGCCAACGCACGCAAACAAAAATAAACCCGCCAGCAGCCCCCGCTTCCAGCAGCTGACAAAAACACACATGTGCACATATCAACAACAAACAGCCGCACATATCAACAGCCAAATCAAGCCCTGCCCGCCCCCGCTGCACAAGCAGCCTCTCACCTCCTGCTTGAGCTGTGCAAAGCGCTGCTCCACATCCTCCAGTGACACGCTGTCGTCAGGGAAGCGCTCCTGGGTGGGTGGCTCCACCATGCCCCCCTTCTGCCTCTTGTTGGCCTCGTTACCGGCACCACCCTGCGCAACAGCAGCAGCACGACAGCAGAGGCACAGTCAGAGGTTGAAGATGCAGTTGGTATGCGCGCAGTATGATGCCGTGACGCGGCTGCTGGCCAAACAGACTGATAGGCACTGTACTGATCAAACACACGTTCTGCCTGCAGGGACTTGGCCCCAAACTTTGAGCCACAGCTAGAGCGACTGCCTGGCTCAACTTGGTTGCAAACAGCAGAGGATCTGTGGCCACATGCGCATGGTCAACTCATGTGGCATCAGACCCGTGCAGCTGCTGTCCTACCGTCCAGCAATCGCAGTGGCAAGGCCTGCCGCCCATGCACATGCAGTACTACTCGCACTACCCAGGTAGCTTGCTGCTCCCGCACCTGGTCAAGGCCGCGCTTCTGGCCCTGGTTGCCGCCGCTGCCCTGGTTGCGCTGCATGCCGCCACCCCTGCAGGACAACCAGCAGCACCAGCACAAGCAGCACGCAGACGGTTGAAGGCAGATGCTGTGCGACAGTGCACACTGGTTGCCGTTAAGAGACACATGCTGGAGAATCAAGCAACGTGTTGCCAACCCATGCGCAAAGTAACACTGTGGCCTTGGCGCGGCTTGCGTATGCCAGCGCATGGCCCCGCGCACTGTTGCTGCTCGACTAGGCTACGCACTGGGGTGCCTGTTGATGAGCTTGCAGGTTTTGGTGCATGCCACAACTCCATGAATGAATGGATATGCCACTCACCCTCCTGGTCCTCCTTGCCGCAGCTGGTGCTGCCTGCACATACATACAGAGGACACAACAGGAAAACAGCAGCAGCACCAACGCAGCAGGTCAGCACACTGAGTATTGGTCACAGTCTCTGATGCAGTTCTGCAAGCCACACTCAGACAAGGAATCTTCGATGTGCTCCGCATGGCTCACTGCTGCTGCTGGTGGCTGGATGAGAGAGCGACGCAAGACTGGCTTACTCGAAAACCGCCTTGACACTCCTGCCGCCCAAACAGATATAGCTAACCAGCACAATGGTCGCTGTCCTGGCGATGTGGAATTATTTAGAACATGCAGCGAGGTGTGAGGAAGGCTTCAACAAACCCAAGAAACCACAGCTCCACCCGTGCTGCTTACCCGTGCGCAAACGTGCACTTGTCCCCGTATCTGCAGATGCCGTTCTGCATGAAGCCCTCACACAGACGCGTGCGCCAGTGGCCGCTCTTGCTGCCGTCGCCACCACCGCCGCCTGCGTTGCCAGCTGGTGGGCGAGGCTGCATGGGGCCGCCTCCGCCCATCATGCCACCCATGCCCCCTGCAGGAGGGCCGTTGGGGGTCATCACCTTGCCTGAGCCTTGGGGTGCCCTGTTGCCGCCACCTCCGCCACCCATGGGCCCTCCTCCCCTCAAGTCACCAGGTCCGTGGGCGTACTTGCATGTTGGGCCGTAGGGGCATACACCAGTCTGCTCCCACCTGCGGTCAGGCAACAGCAGCAGTGAAGTGAACAGTCGAGGCCCCAATCCTATCTAGCCTGGCTGGTGGTGACAGCGAGTCTGGGCAGCATAAAAAAAACGTATGCGAACGCCACGTGGCTGGAAGCAAATTATCAGCTCATCTCTGCGTGCCCCGGGCAAACAACGGCCTTGATCTCAACGAGAACAAATGCTGCCAGATGCGCGACGCGCCCCCGAACTGGCCTGTGCAGCAGCCAGAACACTCACTTGTGACACATCTTTGTCTTGTAGAACCTGTCCTGTGTCGGGTCACCGCCCATGGGGCCTCCTGGGCCCATGCCAGGGCCAGCCCCGCCTGGACCCATTCCTGGCATGCCCATGCCTCCACCCATGCCTGGGGCCATCCCTGGCATGCCCATTCCCATTCCCATGCCACCCATACCCATCCCTTGCATGCCCTGCAGCAGCAGCAAAAACAGTCAGGGGTCAGAAGCAGCAGCAGCAGCAACCTTGGGGGAGGGGTGTGGGGCGGGCACTCACCATCATCGGGTTCATCATGCCGTCCATGCCTCCCATGCCTCCCATCATCGGGTTCATCATCATGGCTGGGTTCATATTGCCTCCGCCCATGCCTCCCATGCCGCCCTGCATTTGGTTGTTCATCTAAACAGAAGCTGGGCTGTCAAGCAATGCGCCCAAACGGCCCCAACAGCTACTTGAATTGCTCGATGTGAGACTCGGAAGCACTACAAAAGCTGCTGCGACGGAGATGCCAAAGAGAGAGCAGAACGTGTGTCCGAGTATTTGGAATAGGGACGCTCTCTTCAACACTAATAAACAAGTAAGGCGCTGGAAAGTGTGCTACACGAGTGGCTGTGTCCGGCGCAAGAGAGAACACTGGGCTGGAACCCTGTTGGTTTGTACCACAGGCAGTTGAAGTTCACAGCTGTCAAGAGCCAGCAGCTGAGCCCTGTCAACATGGGCTAGGAAGGTAGTATAGCGTGACATGCTGACTTCCACCAGCCAGCCATGCCCCAAGGGCCCAGCCAGCTTGTACTGGTTGTACGCCGACATTGCTGGGTCACTGTCGTTACTGGGCACACAAGCCATGTGCCAATCTTGAAGGTCGCAGCAGCTGCAAGCCTCTCACAACTATCCATACCCTTTTAGCCACCAACGCAGCATTCCCATTTCCAACCCCAGCAGTCACAGCACACCACAGCATCGCACCAATGCCATAGGGACCCCACTTACTTCAGCATCAGTAAAGTACAGAGAAAGATCCGGCCCTGCATTGCTGTGCACCTCTAAACAAACCCAGGGTCGCGTAAACAGCAGGCTCAAAGCCATCTGTGCAAGTGTGGCGTGAAGCAACCACACCACATCATGGCAAACTGAACAATGCCAACGCCGATCAATGTGCTACATTCATCACACTGACGGGAAATCACCTTGAGCCGTGTGGCCCACAGCCCTAGGACCATGTTCCATTTCCTATTTGTTATTTCCTATTTGTTTACGAATGTCCCAGTCAGGCCCTCTCCTTCATCTACGCACCAGCCTTCCGAAGGACACAAGATCTGGACGTTCTTGATGAAACCCTTGTGTCTGCTCCTGCCTCACCAACAAGACTGGATGTCTCACAGCGCACGACTGGCCCCCCTCTATCGAAAGAGAGAAAGGCCAACTACTGCACCCAAAAGAGTGATGGCACCCCTGGCCCCACTAAACAGTCGACAGATGATCTCAGAGTATCTAGTGATGGGAAAATGTACCACAAGTCCCTGGCCTTCATAAGAGCTCAGAGGTCCCTGAGCCCAAGGCGTCAAAGCAATACTACTAAACTCATCCCCCCTCCCCTCTATCTGCTGCTTCCTTCCCCACCGACAGCCGCGTTTTGGGCGGCCTGCAGGGAAGACACAAACACTGTCCCATCATGGGGCATGCCGACTGGAAAAACGAACACAACACCATGCAAAATCTCCAGTGCCACAGGCAATTGTGACACACTCAGTGACAGTGACACCCTGAGGCTGATAGTGCTGCCCCTGCACCAAGCTTGAAACCAGCCGCGCATGACGACCAAGAAACCACCACAACGACATGCCATAACCCAAACCACGGGTGGCTGCATCACACTGTTGCTGCTGCCCCTGCACTGAGCTTGAGACCTGCCATGGAAGCCATGGCGGGTGCATCACACTGTCACTGTTGCCCCTGCATGCCAACTGACGCATAAACTCAGCACGTGTGTGACACCATGCCCTAACCCAAACCACAGGCGCTCGCATCACACTGTCACTGCTGGCGCTGCACTGACCTTACAGCCTGCCATGGCAATCATGACGGGTGCATCACACTGTCACTGCTGGCCCCGCACCAAGCTCAGCATCTTGTGAAAGAGCCATGCATGGCGACTGACGCATCAACACAACACGTATGTGACACCATGCCCCAACCTAGACCACTGGCAGTTGCACCACAGTATCACTGCTGGCCCTGCACGGAGCCAGCATCTGCCAAGTGGCAGTGCCATGCACGACTACTGAGGAACCAAAACACCGTGCCATCACCCAAACACAGGTGGCTGCATATGTGACAGTATCACTGCTGGCCCTGCACTGCGCTCACAAACAGTCATGATTGGCGACTGAGGAGCCAACACAAGATCACTTCATAACCCGAACCCTAGGCGGTCGCATCATCTGTCACTGCTGCCCTTGCACTGAGCTCAGCATCTTCAAGGCATCCTGCAGGTCGATCTGAGCCATACCAACCCCACCAGGCACAACCCCCGCTGCCCCTGCTGCTGCGGCATCCCCCTCCACCTTTATCCTCTTCAGCGCAGGCGCCCCCTCCCCCTCCCCTGCTGCTGCTGCTGCTGTGCCACCAGCTGACTGTACAAGCATGCCAGCAGGCAGGGTTGTGGTGATGGTGGTGGCGGCCGCCCCCGCACTGCCGCCAACACCTGCTCCTGTTGTGGGGTCACCCTCCCCCAGCCGCCTCTTGCCCCCAGCTACCTCAAAGCCGACTGCGCCTGCTGAACCCAGCTGCTGCTGCTCTCCACCAGCCTCACCGCCAGCCACACCCCCTGCTGCTGCTGTTCGATCACTTGCGCACGCAGCTGGGACATATCCACATTCGCCAGCTTCAGACCCCCATCCACTCCCCCCGCAGCAGCAGCAGCAGCAGCACCCCGGCCCTGCTAGATGCAGCATCTGCTGCTGCTGCGGCAGTGCCCCCACCCCCAGCTGGGGCGGCGCCTGCTGTGCCATCAGCTGCGCGATCATCTGCTGCATTTCCGCCTCATTCGAGGCCTTCGCTACTGCTGCTGCAGCCGCCGCCTCCAGTCCCCCCACTGCTGCTGCCGCTGCCGCCGCTGGATCCGCACCCCCACCTCCAGCATCCCCAGCAGGCAGCAGCTGCAGGGAGGAAGTCACCACTGGGAGGGCCACAGACAGGGGAGGGTAGCTCATTGGTAGCCCCTGCTCAGCGGCTGCCTGCTGTGCTAACTGCGCTGCTGTCGCCAGAGAGACATTCGCCAGGCCGCCCATACCCGCTGCACCCATAAACCCTCCCGCCCCCATTCCCAACATACCCATCGACACACCCCCGTTAACCCCACCACCACCCCACCCCCGCCGCGGCCGTTGACCCCTCCCCCGCCGCCTGCTGCCCCTCCCATTTGCAGGCCTGTTGCTGCTGCGAGGTTTGCAAGGGCGAGCGCGTCTTGAGGGAAGGCGGCGGCTGCCGCTGCCGCCGCTGCTGCTGCGCCTGGCGTGCCGAGGAGGGCTGCGGGCCCCATGAGGCCCATGGACTGCTGGTTGGCCACCCCGCCGCTGCAGCGCAAGTCCCGGTCTTCACAAAGCAGCTCGCCTGGCAGATGTGGGGAGGGGGGAAGAGGGGGAGTGGTAGCAGGCAGGGCAGCAGCAGGTGCGAAATTGTATCACGGTGTGAACAAGCGGCAGGCAGGACATGCCAGGCAGTAATGCACACCACGCCGTCTGCGCTGCTATCTCATCCACCCTACAGACCAGCCACTGTCTCAACATATCCTGTATCGTACTGTACTGTACTGCATCCAACCGTACTGTACTGCTGACTGTCACCCACCTGCACAGCGTGCCGTCTGCGCTGCTGTACAGCCACTGTCCTGTCCTGTACCGTACTGTACTGCACCCAGCTGTACAGTACTGCTGATTGTACCCCGCGTTGTCACCCACCTGCACAGCGTGCCGTCTGCGCTGCTGCTTCGTCGCTGCTGTACAGCCCAAAGGCCTTGAACATGTAGCCCGTCCACACGCCGGCCCCGTACAGCCCGTTGCTGTCCTTGTACACCACTCCAAACAGCGTCTTGCTGCCGCCGCTGTCGCTGCTGCTGCCGGCCGTTGCCGGATCCTGCAGGCGGAGGGGGGGGGGGTGAGTGGAAGTGGTGGGTGGGCGGGCGGTGCAAGTGAGTGGAGGGGTGCGTGGGCGGTTGAGTGGATGGATGACTGAATGAGAAAGTGAGTGGGCATCTTGCTGCCGCTGCTGCCGCCTGCCATAAGTCCTGCAAAGTTGCAGAGGCAGGAGGGGGGGGGTGAGGGGGTGAACGGGTGGGTGGCTGAGTGGGCTTGTCGCTCATGCCGTCGCCGCTGATGCCGGCCGTTGCTGGATCCTGCTGGTGGTGTGGGCGGGTGGGAGGGGGTGTGTGAGTGAGTGGAAGGGTGCCTGGACGGTGAGTGAATGGGTGACTGAATGATGGATGCGTGAGTGAGTAGACGTCTTGCTGCCACTGCTGGCGCCAGCCGCGCGTCTTGAAGAGGGAGGAGGGGGGTTAGGTGAGGGTTTGTTTTTTGAACGGTGAGTGGGAGGGTGGATAAGCAGGCGTCTTGCTGCCGCTGCTGTCACTGCTGCTGCCGGCAGTTGCCTGATCCTGCAGGCGGAGGGGTTGGGTGTGTGTGTATGAGTGGGGTGGTGCGTGGATGGATGGATGGATGGGTGGGTGACTGAACAGGGAGTGTGCAAGTGTCTTGCTGTCGTTGCTGTTGCAGCCGCTGCTACTGCTGCCGCCTGCCGCGAGTCCTGCCTCAGCAATACCTGCACAAGCCGCACAAACTCTAAAATGCACCTTCCACCCCCCGGCAGATGTCCATCGTGTCCATAACTGCCCTAACACCAAACACTCAAATTGACCCTCACACCAAAGTCTAAAATGACTCCCAGCCGTGCTGGCACAGGCAAAACCGTTACTGTTACAACCCATCTGGTTGAATTCTACGTTGAGCGCAAACACGGGCAGAACAAACTCCAGGATGAACCCAGTGGGCAGCCCCCCCCCCCCCCCCGTCCATCCCACCCCCAGATGCTGTGACAACGAGCCCTACCTGCACAGGCAGGACAAACTCCACAGTGCACCCAGTGGGCAGCCCCCCCCCCCCGGATCCCTGTGCCCACACTGTCCCTCACACCCCAACAATCAATGGCACCCAGCCCTACCTGCACAGGCAGGACAAACTCCAGGGTGCACCCGGTGAGCAGCCAAGCCCCCCCCCCCTCAAGGCAAAAACTGACACCTTTCCAATGACACCCAGCCAAAGTAAGCGACACCTACCTGCACGGGCAGCACAAACTCCAGGGTGCACCCAGTGGGCAGCAGCACCGACACCTGCTCCTTCTCAAGGGCCAGGGGCGCTGCCAGCACAGCAGTCTTGCCACCCCGAGACGCCTGCAGCAGCAGCAGCGGCGGCGGCACCAGAAATGGAGGCAGCAACAATACGATCCTGAGGACAATGAACACAGCATGGTAGTAGGGCTGTGGGTGAACTTGTGGCTGCAGGGCCAGCAGCAACAGTAACCTCAGGGGCAGCAGACACAGACGACAATATTTGGTTCAACAACATTGGCGTAAAAGTCTTTCACTAGCTGACAGCATGGCAACACTTTGCTACCAGTCAGCATGCACCAGTCACCCTTCAAACTGCCTTGCTCTCACAACTCGCGGCGTCTACATCCGCACACATATGCAGACCACCTGGCAGGAGCTTGACCCATTCAGGCATCCCCGCCCACCACCGTCCCCACCTCAAGTGCCAGCAACGTCGCTCCTGCAGCAGGCTGCACGGCCACTTGTGTCCTCTTTCTTTCTGAACCCCTTTAGCCACTCCCCCCATCAAGAATTTGCACTTCTGCACCTCATACACCATCTCTTCTTATAATCTCATTGTTCCTTCATCCCCCCCCCCCCCCCCCCGCTATGACTATCTGCAACGCCCCCTGCTGGATGAGACTCGCCGCCAGTGCCGCCTGCCCATACATGTCTGCAGGGTCAAGACCCAACAGCCCCGCCAACTGGGCAGCAGCAGCGGCATCCGCAGCACACGACTTGCTGGCTCGCCACATGCCACCCCTCATGCCAACCTGCACCCCCCCTGCCCCTCACATGCCCTCGCTCAAAAAGTTGCTTTGATGCCCCCCCCTCCCCCCCCCTGGGGGGGGGGGGGGATATCAAACCTCCACATACCTGCGACGCCCCCTACTGCATCAGGCTGCAGCGCCCCCTTGCGCCCGCCTATACATGCACTCTGTGGGGCCCCGCACACTCCGTTTCTTTTGGGTTCTTCATCACCTCCTGCCCCCCCCCAAAACCCCTCAAGGCTCCAATTTACCTGCAACGCCCCCTGCTGCATCAGGCTCGCAGCCAGCGCCGCCTGCCCAAACATGTCCGCAGGGTCACGACCAGACAGCCCCGCCAGCTGGGCAGCAGCAGCGGCATCCGCAGCAGAAGACTTGCTGGCTCGCCGCATGCCACCCCTTACTGCCAACCTGCACCCCCTGCCCCTTACACACCTTAGTTCTTGAGTTGTTTTTACCCTCCCCCCTTGCAGTATCAAATCTCCACATACCTGCAACGCCCCCTGCTGCATCAGACCTCAAAACCCCCTTGCACCCCCCTATATATGCACTCCGTGTCCCTCTCACTCCCTTTCTTTTGAGTTTTCATCACCTCCTGCCCCCCCGCCCCCCCGTCAAGGCTCCAAAGTACCTGCAACGCCCCCTGCTGCATCAGGCTTGCCGCCAGTGCCGCATGCCCAAACATATCAGCAGGATCAAGACCCGCCAGCCCCGCCAGCTGGGCAGCAGCAGCAGCATCCGCAGCACATGCAGCTGACGACTTGCTGGCTCGCCGTATGCCACCGGTGCTGCCGCGGCCCCCTGCCATGTCATCTTTGCCGGGGGCGCCTTGGGGCAGTACAATGTCGTCAATGAGTTCACCATTTTCATCGACATAGTCTGCACAGGGGAAGAATATGGGGTGGTGGGGTGGTGTGGTGTGGCGGGAGGCAGGGAGTAAGGAACACAACCAGCAGGAACAAAGGGGGGGGGGGTGCCACGGCCCCCTGCCATGTCATCTTTGCCGGGGGCCCCCTGGGGCAGTACGATGTCGTCAATGAGTTCGCCGTTTTCATCGACATAGTCTGCACGACATGCACACAGGCAGGGAATGGGGTGGTGTGGCAGGAGGCAGGGAGTAGGAAGGTGTGGCACGCAGCCGGGAGGGTGTAATGCATCAGTAGTAGGAACACTCGGAGGGGGGGGAGGGGTACTGCCGCAGCCCCCTGCCATGTCATCTATTCCAAGGCCCCCTGGGGCTGTACAATGTCGTCGATAAATTCGCCATTCTCATCAACATGGTCTGCATAGAGGCAGGAGAATGGGTGGTGTGGCAGGAGGCAGAGAGTAGGGATATTGTACCACGAAGGTGGGAAGGCAGAGAGTAGAATGGTGTGGCACGAAGGCGGGACGAGGGGAATGCTGTGGTGTGGCAAGATGCAGGGAGAAGGATGGTGTGGCACGAAGACGGGGAGGGCAGGAAGTAGGAGGGTGTGGTGCATCAGTGGTGCATCAGTAGTACCAACCCGGGTGTGGGGGGTGGGGGTGCTGCCGCAACTGGCTACTGCCATGGCGTCTATTCGCGGGGCTCCCTGGGGCAGTACGATGCCGTCCATAAGCGTGCCGTTTCATTGACATGATCTGCAGGACATGCGTTGAGTGAGGGTGCGAGTCTGACTATTGTCCTGCGCAGCTCACCGCACTAGGGTTTGTGCAAACGGCAACATGCCATGATGATGACACCACCCGCCCCGCCCCCTGCGTGCCAAGGGTGACCCAGCCGCAGTGGTGCACAACACACCTGCGTACTCAAAGTTGAGTTTGGCCTTCTTGCCCCTCAGCTTGATAGCCGCGCGGTCAAACTGTCGTGCCGCGTCGTCCTCGTTTGTGAATGAGCCCAGGTACAGGTACTCAAAAAGCAGTGCCCCACATGGGGCATATGGGGTAATCGGTATGCATCCCGATTACCAGCACAAGGCCACAAACCAAGGTGGGTTTGGAAACTCTAAACCCCAAACCCGCAAACCCCATATTCTCCCAAGCCCACACACCTGCGTACTCAAAGTTGAGTTTTGCCTTCTTTCCCCTCAGCTTGATGGCAGCGCGGTCAAACTGTCGTGCAGCGTCGTCCTCGTTTGTGAATGAGCCGAGGTACAGGTATTTGCCGCTGCTGTTGATGGCGGCCTGCCAGCGTTTGTTCTTCTTATTCCAGCACACACCCCTGTAAGTAAGTCAATATGGCAGTGCGCAGGTCGGGCTCTTTTGAGTGCACGCAGTCAAGGTGTAAATGTGTGCACATAGGGCTGGGACCCGGGGGGGGGGGGGGGGCATGGGTGCACCGGAGGGTTGAGGTACAATTACTTCCCACTGCTGTTGATGGTGGCCTGCCAGCGCTTGTTTTTCTTGTTCCAGCACAAACCCTTGTGCAGTATGACAGTGCACGCAAGTTGAGCGTAAGTGTGCATGCAATAAGGTTGAGATGGGCGGGTGAGGGACGGTGTAAAGGTGCGCTGGAGGACTGATGTGCTAGTAGTCACCGCTGATGCCTCCTGCAACAGCCCTGTCCCTTCTTTGCACGCACGTAAGCCACGCAGGCCCCCGTCACAGCATGAGTTTAGCTGCTTGTTGCTGGTCATGCTGATCCCCCCCCCTCCCCCCTCGCGTGGGCATGTTCACCCACAATGCCAGAGTTTCCTTGCATCAATGTGCCCTGCAAGCAATAATGTCTGCTGCACCCAGTCCTGCCAGCACCTGTAGCCCTGCTACTGTGTGAACTCGACGCACCAGACACATATATGTTTAAAGCATAGGCACCAGCCCCACTACCACACCACACCCCTCACCTGAAGCGTGAGCTCAGCTGCTTGTTGCTGGTCACGTTGAGCCCTCCCTTGCCCCCACCACCACCTCCATCATCCATGTCCCCAGGGTCTCCCCCCATCAGGTGGTTAAGGTGGCTGAGGTCCGCCAGCCCTGCCAGCTGCAGGCTCTGCAGGTTTTGTGCTGCTGCTAGGGTATTAAGGTTCAAACCCCCGCTGAGCAACAGAGCGTTCAGCGTTGCTGCGTTGTCGGCCTGCATGCCAGCGGCACCCCCCAGAGCTCCTAGTGCTGTTGCTGTGTAGCCACCAGTGGACAGCATCGCTGCGAGCTGGTCGGTGGTCAGCTGTTGGCCGCTGAGGGGGTCGAGCATGGTGCCCGCTGACACAGCCACTGCGGCAGCATCTGCTGCCTGCTGGGCTGCTGCTGCGCCAGCGTTGCCTGCAAATAGGGCTGTGCTCTGCAGAGCTGCACGAGCCAGGCGGGAGACTTCGTCCGGGGTCTGGCCGGCAGTTCCATTCCAGGTCCCTGCTGGGGTTGTGCGCTCACTGCCTTCTGCTGCTGTGCTGCTGTCTGGCTTGCTGCCCGCACTGCCGTCAGCTGGCTGGGGAGGATTCTCCATGCAGCTGCCTTGCTGAGTTTGAAGCTTCACTTCTGCGCCACACTATCACAGGTGTGGAATCCCACAGGAGTGGGGAAGAGAGACCACAGAGAAGAGAGGGACCAACAGCAACGGCCTGCCGAAAGCACAAGCCCACAGCCAAGCTCTGTGATAGAACAGGCTGCTAATACAAGCCTGCCTGCCCTCAGCTCAGCAGAAAGCAGCGCGGAAGAAACTCGCTGATGGCTTGGCCCGTGTTCAGCAGGAGACGTCCCGAAGTTTCGCCATCAACAGGCCGGGACCACAGCAGGAGGTAGCAGCTTTCGAAAGCTTACGGACACTGAGACAGGAGAGTGAGGGTTGTGTGGTGCCGTGTGAAACGTCTGGGCCAGCCTGTCTGGTATGTTTCTTCTCTTGATCTTACGCGGTTGCGATGGATGCTCCTACGTGTAGGCTCACGTTTTTGGGCCTTGCAATGCCGCGATAGGGTTGGCACTTGAATTGTTGCAGCTGGGGACCAAAGCCAACCAACCATTGACTTGAACTCTGGCAGACGTGTTGTCCACTCATCGTACTTGCAATGATTCCTTCCACGGGCCTGTGCCGGACAGCCTGCATCATGTTGCACTGCGCTGAGCCCGACTGCTGCCACACATGCTGACCCCCCTCGTGCGTTTGGGAGGGGCCATACACGCCTGACAGAATCTGTGTACAGAGTGACCCAAGACTGCTCTTCTGCTTCACGTTCAAAGAAATTAAACGTTCAAAATACAAAAGTGGAGTTCCACTCACAGCCAACGCAACGGATCTAGATACCTGCTGCCCCACTGCCTGCACCCCGTGCACAGCGTGCCACAGTCACCGTCCCTGCTGCTGCACCGGGCGGCTTGGGGTAGCCGGGCCACTTTGTGAGCGACTTGATCGGCTCAAAGGAGCGCCTGTGGACAGGGCAGGGCCCGTGCTGCTGGATGGCAGCCTTGTGGGCGGGCACCTGCATGCAAGACCCAGCAACCAATTCTTCTCACTCAGTATAGTATTTATACTCATACCAAACCTGTTTTTTCAACAAAATTTAGCAAACAAGTAGTCTAAAAAAATAGCAGCCAGCACATAGACACAACCAAGTGATTGATCTGATGTCAGAGGGCTGGGCATGCAGGATACACATTGTCAACACGGCTGCGCAAGACGACACAGGCAGGGCAAACTGTGATGGCTACCTGCCTGTTTGGCTGCGCAGTATCCATGCCATGCCCACTGAACACCGGCTCCGTCAACATCTCCCTCTGTGGTATCGTAGTGGCTGCTGCCTGCTTCGCTTCCACATTCCCACGAACAGGCTCGCACAGCCCTCCTGATCGCGCATGCTGAGCGGATGCACTATAAACTGGCCTCACAGCCTGCCCCCCCCCCCCTTGCTCCCTCACCCCATAGCCCTTGTGCTGGCCAAAGCCGTACTGCGGGTACTGCCGGTCCAGCTCCTGCATCATGCGGTCACGCGTCACCTGCACACATCATGCCCGTGAAAGCACACTTCATCTCTTCTCACACTTTATCTCTTGTCACACTTGATATCTTCTTGGTGAGTTGATGCCAGGAAGCTGCAGCATAATAAGCAAGGGTGGATGCCACAACCAATGATGATGAACTCAACTGCGGGAGGGGGGGGGGGGGCGGGGGCTAAGAGCACGTTTGCAATGGCCGGACGCTGTCACAATCGACGGACGGCCTGTCTCCAATCTGAATCCCCTGATCAATTGACACAGTCTAGCTCCAACTCAACTGCATTACTGATGCAGCAACACACTGAGAAGCATCATATTCACATGTCTCTTACCTTGGCAAGCACTGAGGCCGCAGCAATGCATGTGACAGAGGCATCTCCCTTCACCACCAGCTGCGTGGGGGTGTCCTCCAGGCCAGATGGCATCCTGCAGCACAGCAACACAGCACAGCACGGCACAGCGCGTTAGCATGTCAGCGCTTGCTTGTAGAAGGAGTGGTATGGGGCACGCTTGCAGTCAACGTCAGCCACTGGTGTCTGAGCGGCACACTTGACAAAGCGGCAGCTGCCGTGCAGCTGTAGGCAATGCAGACCGCCATGGCTTCCGCCAACAGTACCACCAGCAGCCTAGCATTTTCACAACTTGCCAATGTGAGCCTGCTTCCCCACCCCACATGCCATCCGCCCCACGTGTTGCCGTCAATCAGCACGTGGTCGGCCTGCAGCCCCGCGCCCGCCAGGCCCATCCACAGCTGTGCGCATGGCAAGGGCTCTCCACATTGCCTTTCCTGCATGTTCCCTCCCTTCAATGAGTATCAGTCCTGATCCAGGTGCCCACCACATCAACATCTGCAACCCAGCGTATCCAACTGTCACCATGTGCCCCCCCCCCTTTTCTCCACCCCGCCTGCCTTCTGCCTTACCTGTTGCCGTCGATCAGCAGGTGGTCTGCCTGCAACCCAGCACCCGCCAGGCCCTCTACTGCTGTGCGCATGGCCAGCATGGCTGCCTGCAGGATGTTGATGCGGTCGATGGTGGCAGCATCCACCACGGCACTGCGGGCACCAGCAGCAGCAGCACCAGCAGCACCAGCAGCAGCACCGTCACACAGGGATGCAGCACGGCAGGCACAGCAATTTCATTGTTGTGTAGTTGTTGTGTCACATAAATAGCTGCCAAACCAGGCTTTCGACCATTCAGATCGGTTGATGGTGGCAGCATTCACCACGGCCCTGCAGGGAGCCACCGCATCACCACACACCAGGGGCAGCACAGCAGGCACGACAGGATCACAGTTGAAGCTGTGATGTGGAACAGAAGTGAGCACCAGAAAGTGGTGGCATCCACCCCGGCACTGAAGGGAGCAGCATCACCACACACAGGAGGCATGCACAGCAGGCATGGCATACTCAAGGTTGAAGCTGTGATGTGACCACGGCACTGCAGGGAGCATCACCACAAACAAACGGCAGCACAGCCTCTGCCTACATCAACAAGCGCAACAGCGGGTTTCAGCTGAGACCGCCAACAGTGGACCTTCAGTGTGTAGCACCCTTGCAGCACCTACCTTGATGGCAAGCAGCGGCCTCCAGCCCTCGGCAGGTGGGTTTGCCTGATTGCTGTGTGTACCCTGGTGTTCCCCTCCCCCTAAACCCTGCACCACCCGCACTCACACAGCACGTTGGGGTGTGACGTTAGCTGCTCGTAGACCACCTCTCTGTCTGCCTCACTCATCTGCTTGCTGTGTGTACCCTGGTGGCCCCCTCATCCCCCCCCCAAATCCTGCACCACCCACTCACACAGCGTAGGACACGTCGGGGTGTGACGTCAGCTGCTCATAGACCACCTCCCTGTCTGCCTCACTCATCTGCTTGCTGTCATTCAGCAGTGGTTCCAGCTGTGACCGCCGTGAATGCATTCGAACCATGTATCACCCCTGCGCCACTCACCTCATTGGGGAGCAGTTCGCCTCCGGCCCCAGGTAGGTGCATTCGCCTGATTGATGTATGTACCCTGGTGCCCCCCCCCCCCCCCGGGCGCACACCCCCACCCACACCCCCAAACCCTGCGCCACTCGCACTCACGCAGCATAGGACACGTCAGGGTGTGGTGTCAGCTGCTCATGCACCACCTCCCTGTCTGCCTCACTCTCTGCTTGCTGTCATTTCTCCTCCCCCCCCCCCTCCCTCACCCAAACCCTGCACCACCCGCACTCACACAGCATAGGACACGTCAGGGTGTGATGTCAGCTGCTCGTAGACAAGCTCCCTGTCTGCCTCACTCATCTGCTTGCTGTCATTCAGCAGCTCAAACTCGACGCCTGCAGCCAGCACAATGCAGTACCAGCAGCAGCACCAGGCAGCAGCGGCTGCAGGATGGGTGTGTGCAAGCGGCAGGTACTTTGTGCATGTATCGGAGCTACCGTGACCCAGCAGCTGCGGCTACCACACTGGTCAACCACAGACCACTGATGTATTCGCTGTACACATGAATGCACTGATACATGCACACCAGCAACCTCCATACCTGGTGGCAGCACAGCAGCAGCAGCCACTACGGGCCCCGCCAGAGGCCCTCGTCCAGCCTCGTCCACTCCTGCAACTGCCTTGAAGCCCTGCGCCCACAGCCGCTGCTCTGCTGTCCTAGTAGGCCCGCCGCTGCTGCTGCTCTTGCTGCCGGCCTTGCCCCTGCCTCCTGCTGCTGCCGCCGCTGCATGCATGCCCTTTCCTGCAGGTTGTGCTGATGCTGCTGCTGCTGCGTCTGTGCTGGCCCCTGCTGCTGCTGACTGGTCCACGGAACCTGCTCCTGCGAGTGCTGATGCATGCGCGCCTGTGCTGCGGGCATTGGGTGCTACTGGTGTTGTTGCTGCTGCTTTGGTGGCTGCAGCAGCAGCACAGGGTGGCCGTCCCCTGGGGCGTTTGGCAGACGGGGCTGCTGTTGCTGCTGCGGGTGCACCTGCTGCTGCGATGTCTAGAGACCCCAGCACATCAGCACGGTTCGTGATGGACCCTAGTGCCTGCAGCTGCTCTGTGCCTGTGCCTGCGCCTGTGGCTGCTTCTGTCTGCTGCTGCTCCAGCTGCATGTGCTGGGGTGGTGTGTCTTTGGCTGTAGTGGTTACTACACGGCGCCTGCGCCGCTTTGGGCCCTCTGCTGTTGCGTCAGATGCTGCTGCTTCGTCTGATTTGTGGTGTAGGGCCCTGCAGTAGCAGGGTGCACATGCAGCATCAAACAGCGGGTCTTGTCCCAGGCGACAGCAAAGGGGTGCTTTTTCACTGCAGGGCAGAAGGGCATGTTTGAGAGATGACGTGCTGCGGAAAGGGGGGGAGGGGTGCCGAATCACCTTATAGCTGTTTGAGGCAGGCCCACTGTGGCATCAGCCGCACGTTTCAGCAGTCTTGCAGAGCGTCTACACCCTTGCAACAAGGCTTCCTGCATTTTGCCAGCTGCCCAAACAGATCAAGCAAGAGGTCGACTGATTCTTCAGATGCTGATGCAACAGTATTGTGATGCTTGCATCCACTGGTGTTGACAGGTATCAGATAATGCAAGCAGCGCACGTACAACCTGCATTCAAACTGTTCTGGGGTGTAGGGTTTGTGTTGGGCAGCATCGTCCTCGTCTGTAGGTAGACTTTCGGAGGTTCCGCTGTGTTGGTTGCTTTATTCACGCTCCTTTTTCCAATCCGTTTGGGGGTCTCTTTGCAGTCACGGTTACGTCACCTGATCAGTAGATCCCGAAGCAATGCACGCTCTCGGCAGGCCTTGCAAAGCGCCCAACGGATCTGCTGCCACGCGTTCAGTCCCTTGTTCACGTATCGGACGCGTCACCGGCAGGCGTGCTGTTCTGGTCAGGGCTGAGGCTGCAGCAGGTGGTGACAAGGTGGTCTGTGTGGGGGAGGCCCTGTTTGGTGAGTGTGGATACAGCAGCTGCTTGAGCAGCAAACAACTGTTCTGCACACCGTGTGATACGACGCCAGCAGCTGTGGCAGGCTTGGGGCAGGACTGCATGTATACATGACTAATTGAAGCCAGCTGCGTAACATGCCTGCTGGTACCTCGATATGCGCTGCACAGTTCTGCACACGTGCATTTGGGTTGGAGACTGCTCACACCACGCTTTGAAGTGGTTCACCTAATGTAGACTGCCCCTGACAGGCATATCCTTGGCGCCACCTCAGCGAAAGGCCCGCCCTGCAGTTGCTGGTGCTGCTTGCTGGGCCTCTTGCTGCGCACACTTTACTGCACGCTTCACCAACATGCAGCTGTTCTGCTCGTTGACCATCCAGCCAGAACAAAACGGGTCGTTTGGGTTGTCTAACTCTGCCCTTTGCTCTGATTGCCTTCTGTCCCCTTGCCCACTGTCCACTTGCCCACCCCCTCCCTCTACAGATAACACAGCTTTGTGCACACACTCACCACCTCTTCCATCATTGCATAAACCAATTGTTCACCCATGCCGCATTTGAACCCCCCCCCCTGGGCCCCTGCAGATTTTCTGGCCAGTGATGCGGACAAGGGTGTACCCCGCAACAAGGTCAAGTCCTGGACCCCCTACCCCGGTGGTGCCCCCTGCAATGTGGCCACCGCTCTGTCCAAGCTGGGTGTGAAGACAGCATTTGTCAGTGCACTGGGGGACGATGAGAGGGGGGATGAGATTATGACACTGCTGCAAGGTGGGTAAATCTCTTTTGCCCGTGGGGAGGGGGGGGGGGGGGGGGGGGGGGGCTGCTGGTATCAGCGCGTTGGGGGACGATGCGCAGGGGGGGGGGAGCTTTGCCTGCCGCAAGGGTGGGGAGAGCTGTCGTGTGGGCCCCGAGGGGGGCGACTCCTGGTCAAAGCTGGGTGTGAAGACAGCCTTTGTCAGTGCACTGGGGGACGATGGGCAGGGAGATGAGAGCATGACACTGCTGCAAGGTAGGGGGGGGGGGGTTGTTGAGGTGGTGGTAGTGGTGTGGGTGGGTGGGTGGGTGGGTGGGTGAGTGGGTGGGTGGGTGGGTGGGTGGGTGGGTGGGTGGGTGGGTGGGTGGGTGCTTTTGTCAGCGCACCAGGGGATGAGATCATGATCATGACTGCTGCAAGGTAGGCGCACCCCCTATTTGGGGGGGGGGGGGGGGGGCGACGTTGTTTTAGAGGCGAAGGGCCCCCTTCAAACCCCCCGGGGTTTGAAGGGGGGGTGCTTTTGTCAGCGCACTGGGGCCCCCATCGTGGCGTTGAGCAGGGGGATGAGATTATGACACAGCTGCAAGGTCGTGGTGGCGGTGTGCAGGTGGTGGTTGTGCAGCGGGGAGGGGTCGCTTGTAGGTGTGCACGTGCTCTGAGCACCACCGCATCAGCTGCAGCAGCCTGTTTATGGTGGTAGTGGTATGCGTCCCTCTCCCTCTATCCCATCACCTCACCACCTCACCTCCGCACACCCACCTCCTCACCTTGCCCACACACCCATATGGGAGAGGAGGACATGCCAGAAGTTGGGTTTGCAATGCCAGTGTATGGCACACACACACGTGTGTGTGTGTGGGGGGGGTGCATTTGTTGGTGTGTGTTGCTCCGTCAAGGGAATGCAGCCTTGCACGGTGCATCACATACTTACCAGTGCCCCCCATTCCCCTCTCCACCAGTGAGTCAGCAGCTGATGCCTGCTTCTTGTGGTGGGTGGTTTGTCTTGCTCCTCTCTCCCTCCCTCCCTCTCTGCCATCACCTCGCCATCTCACCTGCACATACTCACCTACAAGAGAGAAGGTGGAATTGATGTCGTGCCAGTGTGTAGCACACGCAAGTGGGTTGGGGGTGCTTGTTGGTGTGTGAGGCATGCAAGCAGAGCATCCAGCTTTGCATAGTGCTTCACATAGCTACCATCGCCCCCATCCCTCTCCGTAAATGTGTGCAGCAGCTGCAGCCTGGTTTTGGTAGTTGCTGGTATGCCTCCTTCCCTCCCTCTCCATCACGTGCCCACCTCACCTCTGCACACCCACCTACAGGATGGAAGATGGGTTTGGTGCAGTGCCAGTGTATGGCACACGAGTTGTTTGGGGGGTGAAGGGGTGCTTGTTGGTCTGTCAGGCACAGGCAAGGCACCCAGCTTTGCATGGTGCTTCACACATCTACCAGTGCCCCCCACCCTCGCTAGCAGTGTGCACAGCAACTGCTGCCTGTTTCTGGTGGTGGTGGTTATGCCTCCCCCCTTCTCTCCCACTGCCTCGCCACCTCACTTCCACCCACCCACCCACATGATAGAAGATGGGTTTGTTGCAGTGCCAGTGTATGGCACACACACGTGTGTCGGGCGGGGCGCTTTTTTTGGTGTGTGGTGCGCCTGCTCATAGCCCAAGCTTTGCATGGTGCATCACACACCTACTGATGCCCCCCACCCCCGTCTCTACCAGTGTGTGCGACAGCTGTTGCCTGTTTGTGATGGTTGTTGGTATGCCTCCTTCCCTCTCTCCCTACCTCTCTGCCATCACCTGCCCACCTCAAACCTCCACACACCCACCTACATGTCAGAAGATGGGTGTGATGCAGTGCCGGTGTATTGCACACACACGTTTGGGGTGGAGGGGGTGAGGGCAGTAGTTGTTGTGTGCTGCTTCACGGAAGGCATCCAGCTTTGCATTGTGCATCACACAACTAATAAGGCCCCAATCCCCTCGCTACGAGTGTGTGCAGCAGCTGCTCAGCAGGCTGCTTGTTTCTAGTGATTGGTGGTGTACCTCCCTCCCTCCCTCTCTGCCATCACCTCCTTGCCTCACGTCCACACACCCACCTACAGGATAGAAGCCCAGTAAGTTTGATGCAGTGCCAGTGTCTGGCACACACAAGTAGGGGGGGGGGGGGGGGCTTGTCGATGTGCGAGGGACCGCCATAGCACCTAGCTTTGCATGGTGCATCACACACCTGCCAGTGCCCCCCACCCCCTCTCTACCAGTGTGTGCAGCAACTCAGCCTGTTTCTGCTGGTTCTTGGTATGCCTCTCTCCCCCTTGCCATCAACTCACCACCTCACCTCCACACACCTACCTACAGGTTGGATTATGGTATTGATGCTGGCCAGTGGGGGAGGGGTGCTTGTTGCTGTGTGCTGCCATGCTGGGCATCCAGCTTTGCCTAGTGCATCACACACCAACCAGTGCCCCCACCCCACTCTTTACCAGTGTGCACTGCAGCTGATGCCTGTTTCTGCTGGCTGTTGGTATTCCTTCCTTCTTCCCTCCCTCTCCGCCATCCCCTTGCCTGCTCACCTCTGCACACCCACTACATGGTAGAAGGTGGGTTTGATGCAGTGCCAGTGTCTGGCACACTAGGTACAAGGTGTGTGTGTGTGTGTGTTGGGGGGGGGGGGGCGCTTGGTGGTGTGTGCTGCTCCTCCGAGCCAACCAGCATCGTGTGGTGCATCACACACCCACTAGTGCCCCTACCCCTCTCTTCCAGCCTGTGCAGCAGCTGCAGCCTGTTTCTGGTGGTGAGTGCCATGCCTCCCTCCCCCCCTCTTCACCATCACGTCTCCACCTTACCTCCGCACACCCACCTCGTCATGTTGCCCACACTTATGGAAGACGAGAACATAAGAGTGATTGTTTTTGATGCAGTGCCAGTGTATGGCACACACAAAAGAGTTGACTAAGAGTTGGATGCCACACACACCTGATAATGCTCCCATGTCCCTGTCCGCCAGTGTGTGCAACAGGTGCCATCCCTTTCTAGGTTGTCAAGTGCCTCCGTTTCTTTCAACATCTCGGCATTCCGCACACATACCGACTCACCCACCAAACCTACTCTGCCCACCTACGCAAGGGCAGGAAAACATACATCAAATGCTGTTGCCGTTGCAGTTGTGGCGATCATCAGTGCAGGGGCGGGACTTGTAGGTTGGTGTAGGCCTTCACGTGACAGCGTGACGCCATGCCCACCCACCAGTGCCCCCCACCCCCTCTTCAATGATGTCTGCAGCAGCTGCCGCTGCGTTCTGTGTTGTAGATTGCCTCCAACTTTTTCAGCATCTTGTCAGCATCTGCACATTCACCTAGCTCACCTAGCCACGCACCCATACACCTGCGCAAGGATAAAGCAACAATGCATCTGTTGCGGCGGCAGTTGTTGTAGCAATCATCAGTGGGAGGGGCCAGGGGTACTTGTTGGTGGGGTGGGCGATCATGCTGAAGTGTGACGCCATGCCCAACTACCAGTGGCCCCCACCCCTTCTGCATCTGCGCGTGCAGCAGCTGCCGCTGCCTTTTGGATTGTAGTGTGCGTCCCTTTTTGTCTTCATCCAAGAACCTTGCACACTCACCCACCCACCCACCTGTCCACCTACCCTGCCCATCTAGGCAAGGGCAAGAAGCAACACATTTGTTGCAGTTACTGAGTGGCAGTTGAAGCAATCGCCAGTGCAGGGGGGGGGTACTTGTAGGTTGGTAGCCGTCGTACAAGCTCCAGTGTGACGCCATGCCCACCTACCAGTGCCCCCCACCCCTTCTGTATCGGTGTGTGCAGCAGCTGCCGCTGCCTTTTGGATTGTGGCGTGCTTCCCTTTCCATTTTTGTCCAGGAACCTTGCACACCCATCCACCTACGGATCCACCTACCCTGCCCATCTATGAAAGGGCAGAAATATTTACATACATATATGAAGTGGCAGTTGCAGCAATCACCAGTGCAGGGGGGGGGGGACTGGTAGGTGACACATCGTCATCTCATTGAAGCGTGACGCCGTGCCCACCTGCTAGGACCATTCCCTCTGCACCAGTGCATGCAGCAGCTGCCACTGCTTTCTCATGAGAAATTGATCAATTATGGAGTGCTTTTCTCTCTGTCATCATCACGGCATCTCGCACATTTCACTCACCCACATACTCACCTACCCTGCCCCTCTACACAAGTGTAGAAGACATTCTATTTGTTGCAGTAGCAGTTGTAGCAACCACTGGGGGGGGGGGGGGACTTGTAGGTGGGCATGGCATCCATGCTGAAGTGTGACGCTATGCCCACCTGCCAGTGCCCCCCACCTTCTCGCATCTGTGTGTGCAGCAGCTGCCGCCGCTTTCTGCGCTGTGAATCGTCTTTCTCTTTGTCATCATCCCGGCATCATGCACATCCATCCACCCACCGACCCTGCCCACCTATGAAAGGGCAGAAATATATACAGACATGTTGCAGTGGCAGTTGTAGTGATTACCAGTGCGGGGGGGGGGGGGGGGTTGTAGGTGGGACACCGTCATCTCCTTGAAGCGTGACGCCATGCCCACCTGCTAGGACCAGTGCATGCAGCAGCTGCCACCCCTTTCTCATGAAAAATTGATCAATTATGGAGTGCTTTTCTCTCTGTCATCATCACGGCATCTCGCCGCAAGAAATGGCATTTCACTTGCCCACATACTCACCTACCCTGCCCCTCTACACAAGTGTAGAAGACATTCTATTTGTTGCAGTAGCAGTTGTAGCAACCACTGGTGGGGGGGACTTGTAGGTGGGCATGGCATTCATGCTGAAGTGTGACGCCACGCCCACCTGCCAGTGCCCCCCACCTTCTCGCATCTGTGTGTGCAGCAGCTGCCGCCGCTTTCTGAATTGTGGCGTGCCTCCCTCTTGTCTTCATCCCGGCATTATGCACACCCATCCACCAACCTACGGACCCACCTACCCTGACCACCTATGAATGGGCAGAAATGTCTACATACATTTGTTGCAGTGGCAGTTGCAGCAATCACCAGTGCGAGGGAGGGGGGGCTAGTAGGTGGGCCGTGACTCCGTCATCTCTTGGAGGTGTTATGCTGTGCCCACCTACTAGGGCCATTCCCTCAACCAGTGTATGCAGCAGCTGCCACCGCTTTCTGTGTTGTGGAGTGCCCCCTACCTCTCTAGATACAGATCTGTCAACATCTTGGCATTTCGCACACCCACCCACCCACCCAACTACCCACTTACCATTCCCACTAGGAAAGGATGGGACACCAACACATTTGCTGCAGTTGCAGTTGTTGTAGCAGTCACCAGTGCAGGGGGAGGGGGCACTTGTAGGTGTCTGAGGCGATGCACAGTGAAGGTGTGACGCCATGACCACCCGCCAGTGCCCTCGCTCCCTCTGCATCTGCGTGTGCAGCAGCGCTTGCCACCACTTCTTGCATTGTTGAGTGCCTCCCTCTTTGTCAACATCCTGGCATCTCGCACACCCGGCCACCCACCCACCTGCCCACCTACCCTGCCCACCTACGAAGTTTTAAGAAATTGTTATATTGGGTTGCAGTGGCAGCAATCACCAGTGCAAGGGGGGGGGTACTTGTAGGTGGGTATGATACTTCAGGTGGCAAGCGTGAAGCCATGCTCACCTACTAGGGCACTCCCTGTTCACACTGGTGTGCAGAAGCTGTCACCCTTTCTGTATTGTGGAGTGCCTTCCTCTCTTTCCAACATCCTGGCATTTTGCACACCCACCCAGCTACCCACCTGCCAACCTTCGCAAGTGTAGAAAACAATACATTTGTTGCAGTAGCAGTTGCAGCATTCACCAGTGCAGGGGTGGGGGCTCTTGTAGGTGGAAGGAGGGGCTCGTAGACAATGCGGGTCGCCTTGTTCACCTACTAGGGCCATTCCCTCTTTACACTGGTATGCAGCAGCTGCCACCACTTTCTGCTGGATCTTGGCCTGCCACCCCCTCTCCCACATCGCTGTGTCCCCCACCCTTTGCCCACCCCCCTTTGCCCACCTCCCCTTTGCCCGTTCCGCCCCCCTTGCCCCCCCCTCACGCTCCCCCCTCCCCCCCCCCACACACACCACAGGCACCAGTGTGGACACCAGCACCGTGCAGCGCGTGTCCGCACCCACTCGCGACATCTACGTGGAACGGACGAAGGACGGTGACCGCGTGTTTGCTGGATTTGGGCGGCCCTCCCTGGAGTACTGTGACTGCTTCCTAGACCCTGACAAGCTGCCTGAAGACATTCTCAAGGTGTGCGAGATTGTGTTTGAGTGGGTGGGGGGCGGGGGGGGGGGGGGCACTGAGTTGTATGTGGGGCAATGGACTAGTTGTGACAGCTTGGCCTGGTACACGCCCTCCCCCCCTTCACCCAATACCCTTCCTGTCTCCACAACCCCCCTTTTCCCAACACACAGGGTGCGGACCTAGTTGTTACCGGCACCCTAGGCCTTGCCGCCCCCCAGACAAAGAAGGCTCTGTTTCGAGCAGCAGAGCTTGTCAAATCCGGCGGTGGCAAGCAAATCGTAGATGTCAACTGTCTTGCATAGGTCTTGACATCTCACCATTTTCTTTCCGTCCTCATTTGTCTGACTGAACCCCCTCCCCCTCCTACAACATCTACAGGGTGCAGACATAGTCATCACTGGCACCCTAGGCCTTGCCGCCCCCCAGAAAAAAAAGCCATGCTGCGAACAGCAGAACTCGTCAAATCTGGCGGAGGGAAGCTGCTCGTGGATGTCAACTGTCTTGTTTGGCACACACTGCAGTGACCCGCTAATAACCCCGCTCCCCCCTTCCCACCCTTCCTCCCTGCTTGCCCACGCTTCCTTTTCCAACACACACAGGGTGCAGACATAGTGGTGACTGGCACCTTAGGCCTTGCCGCCCCCCAGACAAAGAAGGCCATGTTGCGCAGCAGAACTCATCAAACCGGCGGGGGCAAGCTGCTCGTAGATGTCAACCGGCTTGTTGTGCACGCACTGCAGCAAACAGTTGTCAACCCCTTCTCCTCCCTGCCCCCCTCCTCCCCCGGCGCCGTCGCACAGGGTGCGGACATTGTCGTCACTGGCACTCTTGGCCTTGCAGCTCCCAGACAGCTATGCTGCAAGCAACAGAGCTCTTCAAATCCGGTGGAGGGGAGCTTCTTATAGACGTCAACTGGCTTGTTGTGCATGTTCTGTAGTAAGCGCTACCCCCCCCCCCTTCGTCCCTTCCCCCCCTGCCCGCCCCCGCTTCCTTTTCCAACACACACAGGGTACGGACACCCTAGTTGTGACTGGCACCCTAGGCCTTGCCGCACCCCAGACAAGGACAGCCATGCTGCGAGCAGCAGAACTTGTCAAGTCGGTGAAGGGAGGCTTTTTGTAGACGTCAACTGGCTTGTTTTGCATGTTCTGCAGTAACCGCTAACAGCCCCTTCCCCCCTTCCTCCCTTCCTCCCTGACCCCCTCCCCCTGCACCGTCACACAGGGTGCAGACATAGTGGTGACTGGCACCTTAGGCCTTGCCGCCCCCCAGACAAAGAAGGCTCTGTTTCGAGCAGCGGAGCTTGTCAAATCCGGCGGAGGGAAGCTGTTGGTAGATATTAACTGGCGGCCTGTCTTCTGGGAGGATCTGGAAGTGGCTCGGAAGGAGATCTTGGCTTTTATCGACATGGCAGATATTGTGAAGATATCTGATGCAGATCTGGAGTATCTGTACGACATGCAGTTTGTGACGGCACTGCTCAATCCCTGTGCGGTGAGGAATGGGGGCACCTTATTATTTGTTTGCATGATTGATTGTTCAACAAACAGTTTGCAACAGTCACATGTGTGCTTGGGGTTTGTCTTGCTGCATGGGTGTCTGAACATTGTCCTCTCTCAAGCTTCTCAACCACCCTGCTCCATATCCTCAATGCATTGATGCCGGCTAGAAAGGGAAGGGGAAGGGAAGGGAAGGGGGTGAAGGAGAGGGGGGGGGGAGGGACACAGCAGAGGATCCTCTTGAGGAGGATTTGTTCGGCGGTGGCTCATGCACTCAAAACCCAGACCCCTAAACACCAAACCATGTACCATGCTGTGTTATGCTGTTTCATGCTGTGCTGTGCCATGCTGTGCTGTGCCATGCTGTGCTGTGCCATGCTGCAGGTTGCTGAGAAGCTCCCTAAAGCACCTGCAGTGCTGGTGACTGCTGGGGAGGAGGGAGCTGCATTCTGCTGCAGAAGCACCAAGGGGGAACACTCAGGCAAGCAATCAAAGCACCCAAACATTGTCACGGTGACAATCCTGACTTCATAGGGGCGGAGTTTGCTCAATAGGGGTGGAGATATTGGTGCTGTTGGTGCTCATCATGCAAGCTACAGATGAATTGCTGAAACCAGAACGTCAAGGTGTTGGGGTGGTTTGGGCACCAAGTAGTTGGTCACCCACCAACCCCCAGCGTAATGCAAGATCCGGGAGGGGGGAGAAGGAACTGCCGCTGCATCATGCTGCGGCTGTGCTGCTATGTCTTCTAATCTGGGTGCTTCTGGATACACCTCTTGGAAGGATTCCTTTGGAGTTCCCAGCCCGGTTGCACTGCCAAAGGTCCAGCACACCGTCAGGCTGACATTCACAACCACCTTCTGTGCTTTCTTGTGGTGCCTGCCCTCACGAATACGGGACACAAGTCTGAAATTTTCGGTTTTGGTTTGTGTGCTGTTGCATCACCAGGTTTTGTCCCCGTGTTCAAGCTGGATGTGGTGGACACAACTGGAGCTGGAGATGCATTCACTGCTGGGTTCATTTATAAGGTACGTTTGGGGTTTTGGGGGCGGGGGGGCGGGGGGGGGGGGGTGGAAGAAAGGGGGTGTTTCAACTTCATACGTCTTTTCCACTGCTGGGCGGTGCTCCACATCACCGTTAAGTTGCAATGTTGAGGTTAGGGATGCTTCATCTACACTGTACATGTTGCCTCACACACCATACAAATGCAGTAGTAGTGTGAGTGTGTTGATGCACATATGTTTTGGCACCACCTGCCATGGCATCTTACAGCACTGCATTGGTTGCCATCAATGAGCCTTGTCGAACATGTGAAACTGCACTGTTGGTGTTGGTCAACGGAGAGTAGCACCCAGGTATGTGCTGTGCTGTGTGATGACTCATCACATATTGGACATGCTCTGCTGTGCTGTGCTGTGATCAATGCGGGTCAATGCTGTGCTGCGTTGTGCTGTGCTGACCATGCTGTGCTGTGCCGTGCTGTGCTGTGCAGCTGCTGGAGGCTGGTGGTCTTGACCGGCTGATGAGCAACCCAGGTCCATCAAGGAGGCAGTCGTGTTTGCAGCAGCAACAGGTGGGAGGCACCAGACACTGCATGCATCATCACATCACGTCACACTTTGACTGGCAGGCCCATGGTGCAAAGGCAACAAATTTACCTGAGGTGCAAGGTTTGCTAGGTGCCCCAAATGTTTCTACAGCAGGCAATGTTTCTGACTGGCGGCCATTCAAGGCAGGATTGGCATGCAATAGCAGCAGTGACAGCATTTACAGATAGCAGCTGCTCTGCTATCCAGGGTTCAGTCGCGGGGGTTGGCATTCCGAAGTAGCAGTGAAAGCATCATATCATAGCTCTGCTGTCCCAGTGATTCCCCATTCTGCCCTCCCCTCCCTGCTTTCCCCTCCCTGCTCCCCCCTCATCCTGCCTCCCTTGCAGGTGCCCTGACCTGCACCAAGCCGGGTGCCATTGGTGCGCAGCCCTCGCTAGAGCAGGTGCAGCAGCTGTTTGAGCAGAGCAAGGGCTGGTACAACTTCTGGTGAGTCGGCCGAATGGATTTGTTGGTATCATCTTCGTTGCGGCACCTGCTGTTGATGCTGTGGGGGGTGGTGGGAGGTGACTCACCTCCCTCGGAGGTAGCTGTAGCCTGTTCCTCCGCTAAGGTGTGAGCAAGTGTGTCCGAGCACAGCAAGGGCTGGTACAACTTTTGGTGAGTTGTTTTGGAACAACAAGGGGGGGGGGGTCTTGGCTGGCCACACATACAGATAAAAGGTGCTTCGCAAGCCTGCTAGGGTCCTGAGATGGTCCCACCGACCCCACACCCGGCAGTTATGAGCAAGTGCATCTGTTAAACAGAGTAAGGGCTGGTGCAACTTCTGGTGAGTTTATTCGGCATGCAGTTGATGCTTCCACGGGGTAATGTTGGCAGCTGCGTGAGTCATAGCCGTGCCCAACACTGTTAGGGTCATGGGTTAGGCCCACTCCTGAAGGGTGGGCACGTGGTTCCACTCAAGCAGGTGCAGCAGCTGTTCGTGCAAAGCAAGGGCTGGTAAAACTTCTGGTGAGATGATCGGCTGGCATGAGCTTCATAGATACCAATGTATTAGTGAATTCTGTCTTTTTTGTTGACAATCACCCCTGCAGTGTATTTCCAAGTTTCATTTCTGGTCTGTCCACAGATGCAGTACAAAATGGTTCACGTGAGGAGCTGTAGCCCTCTTTGCTAATGAGGTGTGTTCTGCTTGTGTTGCTTGCTTGCACCTGCCCTGTATCTGTTGACGTCGATGCAGGGGGACTGAAACGCAGGAGAAGGCACGGTGAAGTCCCAAGCAGTCAGCAGAAGCATAGAGGGGCTACTGGCCCCGTACTATGGCTGAGTGGTGCAAGGCGCAGCGCGTCGGCTGGGGCAGGGCAAGGGTTGCGGAGAAACTCAGCTTCAGTGGACAGTGTCACACGCAGGGACTGCGTGTCAATTGCGATGTTGTAGCGGTCTATGTGCGCAGCAGGTGCATCGCTGTTGGCATGAATGGTTTTCCGCGCACAGGATTGAAGCAGGGGGAGGGGGCTATGACGCATCAGATTGCCAGCCGCAATGCATCAGACCCAGGGCGCGGTGTCGCAAGGGTAAGGGAAGAGGGCGCGACTGCACTTCAGTCGCGACGCGCCCATGGTGCGCAGCAAGTGCATTGTGTCTGGCATGAGCGGCATGGCACACATAATCGAGGAAGAAACTTTGAGCAGCATCTGGCAGTGTGTGCAGGGATGCACCCCCAAGGTGTGAGCGTTGGGCAAACCCCTTCTGTGGGTAACGGCGGCATGTCTGTCACAGAGTGTGAATGTGTGAACAAGTTGGGTCCAGTTTTTTGAGGTACCTGACTTGGTGTGTCATGGATGTGTGGCCAATTTTAACCTAGTAACACGGTTAGGCTGCTTGGGTTGGCAGATGAGACTGCATTTGTTGTTGGACAAACACGAAGTAAGGAGTGGGGGCTCCAACTTGTACCAATGCTTGTGCAAGCCGATTGAGTGAGTGCGTCAAGGGGTGTGGTCAGCTAAGGAACCGTGAGCGACCTTTCAATTCAGTTCTGACATTGAATTCTGTTCGATGCTTCTTTTAATCGGCCCTCAACGCAGCAACTGTCATATCTGCCAGGCGGTCAAACATGGGCAGCAGTAGCAGTGGACAGGGCCGTGCAGGCGCGGTCAAGTGTTGAATTGCTTCCCCAGTTGATTCAGTTCAATCCGCAATACATACCCTGCAGCTCCCAACGCGACACTTGGAGATCAACATCGAACACCGCTGATCTTGTCACACTGATCACTGCTGCCCAGTATGACATCCGCTGTTCGATCCCTGCTGCGAAGTGCAGTCGGTGGGGTGGCGTTTGGAGGCTTCCTATATCTCGTAGGCGACACAGCCAGCGATTACCTCACATTCAGCAGGCTGAGAGCAGCAGCAGTAGCACTTGCAGATCAGGACGAAGAGCTCAAGCAGCTAGTGGGGCTGCCATATACCACAGGTTTCTGGTACAACTCCACGCTAGGGTTTAGCCATCGAGAAAAGGTCGCACACTGCACCTTTCAGCTGCAGGGCAGCCGAAGGGTCACTGACATAGCAGTGAAAGCAGGGCGACAGCAGGGGCCAAAGTCAAACGTGCTGTATAACATCCTAGGCCCGGCACTTGGAGCCTACTGTCATGCCAGGCGATGGTTCCAAGCGAAGGTGGTCTAGTTGAGGCACGCAGCTTGATACCTGAGCACAGACAGGAGCGCGAGCAACAGCAGCAGCAGCAGCAGCAGCAGCAGCAGAAGGGGAAGGCGATGCCATTATCAGCAGCAGCAGCAGCAGCAGCAGCAGCAGCAGCAGGGTGTGAGCCGTGCCAGGAGCAGCAGCAGCAGCAGCAACAAACAGCAGGCAGCAGCAGGTCCTGGTGGCCCTGGCGACGCAGCAGCAGCAGTAGCAGCAGCAGCAGCAGCAGCAGCAGCAGCAGCAGCAGCAGCAGCAGCAGCAGCAGCAGCAGCAGCAGCAGCAGCAGCAGCAGCAGCAATACTGCTGCAACAGCTGGGGGGCAGCGGTAGCAGAGCTGAGAGGTGCTCACTAATGCTTGGGATGGTAGGGTGCTGCAGCAGCAACAGCAGCAGCAGTAGTAGTGGGGTGTCAGCCGTGCCAGGAACAGCAGCAGCAGCAACAAACAGCAGGCAGTAGCAGGTCCTGGTGGCCCTGGCGACGCAGAAGCAGCAGCAGCAGCAGCAGCAGCAGCAATACTGCTGCTGCAGCTGGCGGGCAGCGGTAGCAGAGCTGAGTGGTGCATACAATGCTTGGGATGGTAGGGTGCTGCAGCAGCAGCACCAGCAGCAGCAGCAGTAGTGGGGTGTCAGCCGTGCCAGGAGCAGCAACAGCAACAGACAGCAGGCAGCAGAAAGTTTTGGTGGCCCTGGCGGCGCAGCAGCAGCAGCAGCAGCGGCGGCAGCAGGTGCAGCAGCAATCCTGCTGCAGCAGCTGACGGGCAGCAATAGCAGAGCTGAGTGGCGCTTGCTATTGCTGGGGATGGCAGTGTGCCAATGCAGCAGCAGCAGCAGCAGCAGCAGTCCTGCTGCAGAGCTGGCGGGCAGCGGTAGCAGAGCTGAGTGGTGCTTACTCCTGCTTGGGACGGCAGCTTGCTGCTGCTGCTGCTGCTGCTGCTGCGTCAGGATGTCAGCTGTGCCAAAAGCAGCAGCGGGCGCCAGCACAGCAGCAACAAGCAGCAGCAGGTCCTAGTGGCCCTGGCGATGCAGCAGCAGCAGCAGCAGTCCTGCTGCAGCAGCTGCAGCGGCAGGGTGTCAACAACGCCAGGAGCAGCAGCGGGCGCAAGCTACAAGCAACAGGCAGCAGCAGGTCCTGCTGGCACTGCTACATCAGCAGCAGCCGCAGCAGCAATCCCCCTGCATCAGGTGGCGGGCAGCAGCTGCAGAGCTGAGCGCTGCTGCTGCTTTGGGACGGCAGCAGTGACACAACATCAGCGACCCCCACCCTCCGGCAAATTTGCAGCTTGGCAGTGGCCTGTGTGGTGTGGCTTGTGTACTTGTAGCTTCCTTTTTTTGGAAGCCGTAGTAATCCCCACTGCAAATCCTTACTGAGCGTCCTCAGCTGCTCTGTGTTGTAATAAGATCGCAGAGGCTGAAGCTGCCGTGTCTGTCAACGAAAAGAAGTAGTAAGTGATGCATATGCATGTGCAGTTGAAGCTAGACGAGCTTCGGGGCCCCCAAACCCTTGCTGCTCTGTGTTGTGCTGGCGGTGGCTATCTTTGGACGCGGCGGGGTGTGGAGTATGGGGGGAGTGTTTGTGCTTGTCATGAAATCATAAATGTGTGTGTGGAGTGACGGCCAGGCACTTGCAGTGTAGCAGAGCACGCTGTGTTGTACCCTCGTAGTGGCAATTCAAACAGCAAGGGGGACTGGTGGGCCACCTGCTGCTTGCTGGCAGGGTCTGGTACCGGGTGGTGTTTGGTATTCTCTGGTGCGATCTGTGTTTGTCTTGGTTGTTGGAAGTTGACGGTTGTGGCTGTCTGACCAGCCTTTCACTGCAAGTGTTATGGATGTTTTGAATTAATGCACATCAAGTGAGAACAATGCGGCTTGCAAGTTGTGGTAAGACCGCAGAGGCTGAAGCTGCCGTGTTTGTCAACAAAGGAAGTGGTTTTTGATGCAAGTGCATGTGCAGCTGAAGCTAGACGAGCGGCTTGCAAGTTGTCAGTGGGCCAGCCCCAGCGCCCCTCTCATGTGCAACCCCCTCCCACCCACGCACCTCTCATACTGTGTCTCAAAAGCCACACATCTTGACTGTACTTGAAAAGTGTACCATCAGCAAACAACAGCGTGCCGAGTTCTACACAAATGAGTGTCACACACACGCACAAAACCCTACAGCCTGATCACACCGCCACATGCTGAACACATGCAGGTATGATACCAACACAAACGAAAAAATCAGTGATTAACCCTATATCGTACAAGCTGATGCGCTACACGGGCGCAAAAAAGAACGATGCAATAGGCAAGAACCCTCGCATGAAAGTCACCCCACAACAACATTGAGACAAGCTGAGGTGCAGCGCAGTGGAGATTGTGCACCCTTGTAAGGGTAGCTGCACTGCTTGCACCATGTGTATAAAATGGCAAGTACTTCAACCCCCCCCCCCCCCCAGCACTGACGGGCACTGATATGGCAGCTGCTGCTGCTGCTGTCACCACCAACACTACTGCTGCCGCCGCTGCTGCACTGATGTGATACCAGGCGTCACTGCCATTGCTGCTGCTGCTGCTGCCACTTTAACACTGCCGCCGCCGCCGCTGCAGCAGTGCTCTCACGCGTACTGCACCTTGAAGCCGGCATCGAGTGCCTGCTCGATAAGCTTTGCCTGCTCGGGGGCTGCATGCACTGTTGGGGCTGCCGCCACCAGCACCGGCACCACTGCCGCCGCTGCTGTTGCTGCTGCTGCCACCACCAACACTGCTGCTGCCACTACCACTGCAGTGATGTGATGCATACTGCAGTAGTGCTGTCACGCGTACTGCATCTTGAAGCTTGGGTCGAGTGCTTGCTCAATAAGCTTGGCCTGCTCCTGTGCATGCACTGCTGCTGCTGCCGCAGCTGCCGCTGCGGTGCTGTGACACGAGCCGCCGCCGCTTCTGCCGTAGTAGCCTATCGCGCGTACTGCATCTTGAAGCTGGGGTCGAGTGCTTGCTCAATCAGCTTGGCCTGCTCCTGGGTTTCACGCACTGCTGGCGATGCTGCTGCCGCCACCAACCCTACTGCGGCTGCTGCTGCCGCCGCCGCGCTGCTGCTGCCACTACCGCTGCAGTGACCTGATGCATACTGCAGTCCTGCTATCACGCATACTGCATCTTGAAGCCTGGGTCGAGTGCTTGCTCAATGAGCTTTGCCTGCTCCTGTGCGTGCACCTCACCGTACCCGGTGGCTGTTGATGCTGATGGGTCACGGCCGGCATAGGTGATGCGGCCTGGTGGTGCGACCCTCAGCACGCATGCAGCTCTCCAGGCGGGGCTGCAGGAACAGTGGAAATGCGGGGGAAGGGTGGGAGTTGGACAGTCAGTCAGTCGTGTGTTCGATTGCTGTTTGGGCGATAGCATGTGATGGGGCCTGGGGTTTTGCGGCCGTCGGCACGCATGCAACTCTCCAGGCAGTGCTACACGCAACAGGCGTGGGGTTGGAAGTGAGGGGGGGGGGAGGGGCACGTCAGCCAGTCAGACATGTAGGCTTGGCCAGCACAGGTGATGTGCCCTGAGGTGTTGTGTGTGTGTGTGTGTGTGGGGGGGGGGGGGGGAGGGGGGGGGGCAGTTAGTCAATCAACAAGCCATGTTTGCCTGGTCAGTAAGTGTGATGCGGCCTGTGGTGTGATTGGTCCTTGGCACGCATGCAGCTCTCCAGCGGGGGCTGCAGGCAACCAGAAATGACGGGGTGGGGACGGGGTGGTGGTGGGGAGAGGATAGTCAGTTAGTCATGGTCAGTGCAGTGTTTGGTCAGTGTTTGGCAGTTAGCAAGTGTGATGCGGCGTGTTGTGTTTCGGTCCTCGGCACGCATGCAGCTCTCCAAGCGGGGCTGCAGGCAGCAAGGGAAACATGCGTGTGTGGGTTGGGGGTGGGGTTTGGAAGTGAGGTGTGGGGGCAGGGGTTGAGGGGCGGGTCAGCCAGTCAGTCAGACATGTAAGTTTGGCCAGGATAGGTGATGGGGCCTGTGGTGTTGCAAACCTCAGGGCGCATCACCTATGCTGGCCACACTTACATGTCTGACTGACTGACTGACCCCCCCCCCACCCTCACTTACTGACTGCACGCATGCAGCTCCCTAGGCGGGGATGCAGGCAAAAGTGGGACACACGCGTGTGGGTGGGTGGGGGGGGGGCATTGGTTCGTGGGGGGTGGGTCAGGAACATTGGTTCGAAGGGGTGAGCGACCATTTGTAGTGCTGCCCTCAGCATGCTCTCCAACCTCCCCACAACTCACCCTCCAACCCACAACATCGTCAAACCCAACCCATGTACATGTGCAGCATACTGCATTGACATGATGCCACGATCCTTTCCAGTGTGCGGCAAGACAAAAGAGTTACAGTCACAGTCACAGTAATTGGCTCAGCAAAAGCTGAGCAACCCACAAGGGAGCCAGAGGCTCATGGGGGCAACAGTACAGGAAACAGGGAGCAGTGCCAGTGCCTCAGACATCCTAGCCTTGCCTATGGCAAGTGCTACGCCCTATCCTTGCAAAGCCTATCCTTGCCTTTGGCAAGACAAGAACAAAGCAGCCCCACTGTACCCACCTGCACGTGGAAATATGCTCCCATGTTCATAGGCTCCTCCTGGCACCACACCGGCTCAGCGTTGGGGTACCTGCACAGCAAAAAAACGTACAAACATCTTGATACAGCACAGTACAGATTCAATTCAACCGTTCAGGACAGCGCATTGGGGTCTCTGCACACACCAGCCAGCAGTTACAAGACACAGCAGCAGCAGCAGCAGCAGCAGCAGCAGCGTGTGTCAGGTGGCTGCATCAACTGACTGCTGACACCACACTGGCTCAGCGTTGGGGTACCTGCACAGCAAAAACAAACTTTGTTGACTTTACACGGACGTGATATGGCATAGCATTGGGGTCTCTGCACACACCAGCCAGCAGTCACAAGACACAGCAGCAGCAGCAACAGCAGCAGCAGCAGCAGCAGCAGCAGCAGCAGCAACAGCAGCAGCAGCAGCATGTGTCAGATGGCTGCATCAGCTGACTGCTGGCACCACACTGGCTCAGCGTTTGAACTTACCATGCTCCCCAGTTCCACTAGGCACACAAACATTACCATAATGATATCATCGCTGAATATATTGACTGGCAATTAGGAAGGGCATGCCTATCGTCGGCACAAACCCACATTCGCAAGACATGTCTTCGGGCACAGACCGACCAATGCTTGTGACAATGCCACGCGTGACATGTGAGTGAGAGGGTGCCACTGGCCGCAGACCAAAGCAGCAGAGGGGCAGCTGATGTTGCTTGCTGGTGCCGAACGTCACCATTCGTCGTGGTGTTCGGGACCAGCAAGCAACATCAGCTGCCCCTCTGCTGTTCCATTCCAGGGCATAAAGAGGCACTTTGACCCACAAATTCATCATTTATTAGATGAACAAGTACATATTGCGTCTGGAAGAAACGCATCTGAAAGACTGGTAGTTTCCTACTGATAATTCCATACATGTGACATGTGAGTGAGAGGGTGCCACTGGCCGCAGACCAAAGCAGCAGAGGGGCAGCTGATGCTGCCTGCTAGTGCAGAAGGCTTCCATGCAAGGAAACGTTCTGCACGAGCAAGCAACATCAGCTGCCTCTCTGCTGCCACCGTCCGTGGCAGTTTGACACACCGACTCATCATGTCATTCAACACGCATTGACTGCATCTGCACGACGTTAGTTTCTCGAGACGAAAAAACGAAAAAGGCAAGAAGCAGGCCAGCTCGCCTCGGCATCATACCGCGGCCAACGCACGCCAGCAGCTATCGCATCCGAGAACGATTCCGCACCTGAACAGCTCGCGGCACACGAGGTCGAAGGGGAAGGGCGCCAGCTGCTCCAGCCTCACGATAGCGACCTCGTCCTGCTTGCCCTGGCGCTCACGCTCAGCATGCAGCTCGTAGAACACCTGCGGGTTTTGTAAACACACGTTGTTGTTGTTTGACGACGAAATGACAACAACCGTGCGTCAACGATTTTGATGCCTCAACCGTGCAGTCAGTGCTAGGGAACATTGGCATCTGCGTGCAGTAGGGAGAGCTCCTTGCTGGCTGTGCATGATACAACAAAGTTGACAGCAGTTGACAGCAGCCTAGACTTCTCCCCCTGTAAGCCCTCTGATCCTCTCAAACCCTGCCTCTCACCTTGCCGGAGCAGAAGACGACCCTCTTGTACTCGTTCTCCTGTGGTGGGCGGGGCGCCCTGCTCTTGGGCATAATGCCGGTGTCGTCCATGATGAGACGCTTGAAGCGCACACCCACGATGCCCTGGGGTGTTGTGGGTGGTGGTGGTGGTGGGTGGGTGGGGGGGGGGGGGAGTTGCGGGAAAGGAGTTGATGTAAACAAGTTTGTGCTATCACACAGTCTGTAGTGTGTCAGCAGAGCTGAAGTGTAACTGAGGATGTACTGCTGATACATCTGGGTGTAATAATATATAATAATAATAATAATATATAATAATAATAATAATAATAATATATATATATATTATATATATATATATATATATATTATTATTATATATTGAGTGTGTACTGCGCTCCACCCAAACCACAGCCACCCACCTGGTCGTCGAGCACGTCATCAAACTCATGCATTGAGTCCTAGTCCCAAAAGTGCACAAAAAGCCGAGACCCCTTGCTGCTTGAATGATTGTGTACTGCTACAACTCTGGGTGTAATCAAGTGTGTATTGCCCTCTACCCAGACTACAGCCCCCCACCTGGTCGTCAGGCACGTCATCAAACTCTGCCAGTGGTGACTTGCACTTGGGGTGGCGCAGCAGGTTCTTGGGGCTGAACACAATCAGGGGCTTGCGGAACTGACGGTGGATCTGTAGGGGCAAAGGGGGGGGTGCATGAAGGAGTGATCGCAACAGACAACCATCCTCCCTATTCCAATCACTGGCACAACTCATATACCTCCTAAGTACGCATCAGAAGGGTGGGGGTGCAGGTGCTGTGCAGTAGACCACCTGCCAAATGACTATCCCACCCCCTCCTTGATGATGACCTGGGTGAGAAGGGGGGGGGTGCAAAGGGGCGCAGGGAGGTGGTTGGGTTGCAAGGACAGCGGCGGCAAGGCACCCTTGCAATGCACACACTCTCTCTCACGTTAACAGACATACAAAACATGCATGGTGCATGACCGCCACCCACCTGCCTCCTGAGGACAGATGGAGCATTCTGCAGGTGTCACACTCCGTCCCCATTACCCTTGCTGCTGGTGCGTGGCACATGCGTACAGTGTACGCGTGTTCTACGCACCGGCAGCAAAGGTTGTTAGGACAGAGTCACACATGCGTTTGCACAGCATTTTACAAGTTCACCCAACACAGCATTGTGCCAATAAGTCATGCCACACCCTGTGCGGTTGCATGACTTTTGTCCACACCAGTTGCCCATCGATGGTGGTGGGGGGGGTCGAAGTCTGGTTGTTGGTGTGTGCAGTGTTGCTCATGATATCATGAGCAACATTGCACACACCAACAACCAGACTTCGACCCCCCCCCCCCACCCCCCACCACCACACTTGCGCCCATTCTTATCCAAGGATGGCATGCACCTATCGGCTGTCCTCTATCAACAGTACCAACACACAGCCATCCTCCCCATTCCGGCCACCAACACCACTCATCTTAGATGAGTCATCTACCTTCTGGGCACGTAGGAGGGGGGGGGGGTATGTGCTGCAGGTGCTGTGAAATTCAGACCACCTGACAGATGACCAACACGCCGCCGCCATTCCCCTTTCCAGAATTTTGACAGGTGGGGTGGGTTGGCATGGAGGGGGGGGGGGGAGGTTGCAGGGGGACTTCACCCCCTGCACGGACAGCAGCGGCAAGACCTCCCTTGCAATGCGCACACTCACACACGTTCAAACACATACAAAAACACGCATGCCGCATAACCACAACCACCACCTACCTGCCTCCTGAGCACGTGGAAGTAGTTTGCGGGTGTTGTGCAGTTGACCACCTGCCAGTTGGCGTTCTGGATCTGTGTGCCCAGGTGACTGCCGGTGAACCACTCACGCGAGTCAACTGCTCCACTTGTGGGCCGGCGTACTGCACGAACACACAGAAGGAATAGCACGGGGGGGGGGGGGGGGACCGGTGAGAGCAAGGTGGATGCGGGTGGGGAGCGGCAGCAGCAGAAAGGAAGGGAAGCTGAAAGAGGGGAGGGAAACTGTGTGCCCAGGTGACTGCCGGTGAACCACTCACGCAAGTCAACCTGCTCCACCTGAGGACCAGCATACTGCAAGAGCAGAGAGGGGGAGCAAGGGTGGGTGAAGCTTAGTCACACGGCAGTAGACCCAGGCCAAACATGAAGAGCAGGGGTGGGCGGATGAGGGCAGGTGAGGACTGGCATCCTGTGGCAAAGTTGACCCTGTTACTGGGGAAAATAAAAGCAAGCTGCGGGACTGTAGATTTGCGTGATGCCATCAGCATTCCTCAAGCTTTGACTCAACTGGTACACTACTCCCGCCTCCTTTGCCCCGTCCCCACCAACATCACCATAACACTCCTCCCTCCTTCACACACCTTTGGCAGCATGTAGGGGTTCTCATCGCTCATCTGCAGAAAGCGCTCAATGCGGGCACTGCTGTGCTCGGGACCCTGCAACACATGCGACACAGCAGCCATGATATCAGGTACCAGCAGACAGCAGCCAATCATCGCAATGCACAGTTGAAACTTAGCATACTGACGATACTTGTCCTGACACGATCATCCCGCCGACATCTTGGCTAGGCTGTCACATGCTGCTGCATGGCCCCCCCGCTGTCAGTTCCAGGCCCCACCCAGATTCAAGGCCCACTTGTCATTCGTACACGTGAGGGGGGGGGGGGGCAGGAATAGGCACACCAGACCTGCCTGAGCCTATACAACCAATCAAGAGCCACACCAGGCACAACACCACACAAACTGCTCCTCATGAACTGCACCCAATGTCGATCCCTGTCACTCTTACCTGTCCATCGTATCCGTGTGGCAGGAGGCACACCAGGCCTGACTGTCGCAGCCACTTGGCCTCACCACTCGACAGAAACTGGTCAAAGATCACCTGAGGGGGGGGGGGTGGAGGCAGGTTGGGGGGGGGGGGGGCTCGTCTCTCAGCATGACCGACTCTTGACTTGACCGATTGTCAGGAGCTGGTCAAAGGACGCCGGAGGACAATGGTGCAGGCGGCGACATTCAAAAATGCAAAAGGGGGGTGGGGGGGGGTGTTTTTTTTTTGGGGGGGGGGGGGGATGTAGGGATCAAGTGCAGACCAGCACAACCACTTGGCTTCATCACTCGACAGACAATGGCTGAAGATCACCTGAGGGAGAAACAGCAGAGTGACAGGGGGTCTCTGTGTGAAGGGAGAGGTGGCAGGAGAAGGTAGACTAGATGGACAGAAGGGGGGAGGGAGAGAGCGAGAGCGAGGGTGAGCAGAGTAGGGGGTGGGTTGGGGTGCAACCATGCGTGGCAACCAATTGCATCAAGCTGCGCCATTTAGACATCAAGCTGTCTTGATATTGGCCAGGCTCAACATGGCTGCAGGATGAGTGATGCAGGATGAGTGAGGAGTGCAAGTAAGTGCCGTCCATGCATGCTGTTGGGGTGCAGACTAGTGCCGCAACCTGCACTCGCAGCCTTGAGAGCCCCCCTAAAGCAGCATGCAGCCTCTAAAGGTTGCCTCAAGCTGCTTCAAGGGGAGTCCCCCCAGAGCTGCATATGGGACAGGCGTGCTGCACTTGTTTGCCGCCCTGCATTGTATAATGCATGCATGGCAAAGCAGTAGTCAGCCAATACCATATGCTCCTTGCAGATCAAAAGCCACGACTGAGTGACGTCAGCGTCAACATGCAGCTGCTCCCCCCCCTTCCCTGTGGGCTCCAGCCATCCCCTTGGTGCTTTGATGGTATCACTCTCTTATGCCATCACCTATTGGCAAGCCCAGAACACCAACATCGGTGAGCACCACTAGTGCTGCTTGCATTTCAAACGTGGAGCAAGACAAGAGGGATTGACAATGGCAGAGGAGAGGGGGAGAGAATGATGCAGCAATGCAAGAAGTTTGCCAGCAATGCATGTCGTTGGGTGCAGGCCAATGCCGCAACCTGCAGTTGCAGCAATGGCATCCCCCCTAAAGCAGCATGTAGCAGCCTCTGAAGGTTGCCTCAAACTGCTTTGGCAGGAGTGAACCATGAGTACATCTGGGACCGGCATGCTGCGCTTGGCTACAGCCCTGCACTGTACAATGCTTGTATGGTACAAATGATTAACGGTAAATCAGCTGCAGCTTGATGGGAGGGAGGGAGAGAGGGAGAGAAGAGGTGGGGGTGCGGTGGGGGTGAACCGAGTACTCCGAGTACCACTAGTGGCAACCCATTGTGTCAAGCTGGTGCACATGATCACTAATTGCTGTAAACGTTGGCCAGGGCTTCCTCACATTGGCTGCAAGACGACTGAGGAGTGCAGCAGTGCAACAAAGCTGCCAGCAATGCATTCGTTGGGGTGCAGGCCAGTGCAGCAACCTGCTGTTGCAGCCATGGCAGCCCCCCTAAAGCAGCATGCAGCAGCCTCTGAAGGTTGCTCCAAGCTGCTTTGCCAAAATCGACCAAGGCTACACCTTGTACAGGCGTGCTGCACTTGGCTACAGCCCTGCACGGCACAGTGCATGTGGTGCAAGACGAGAGGGAGCGCCGATGCGAGAGAGGGAGAGAGGGAGAGAAGAGGAGGGGTGGGCGGGGGCGGGGGTGCAACCACGAGTGGCAAGGTGCTGCAAATTGTCATAAGTTTTCTGTGATCGTCGGCCGGGCTTGCTGCGTTGGCTGCAGCACGCTCGAGTAGTGCAGCATTGCAGCAGCATTGCCGGCAATGCATAATGTGGGGTGCTGATCAATGCCACAACCTGCAGTTATGGCAGGCCCCCCCAAAGCAGCATGCAGCGATCTCTGCAGACCGCACCAAGCTGCTCTACTGAGGCAACGCCGTATCTACACCTGGTGCAGGCCTGCTGCACTTGGCTACTCCCCTGTACTGTGTATGGAGCATGTATGATTGCAAAAATGGAGCATGTATGATTGCAAAAATAATGTGGAAGACTTGAAGCACTTCCTGTTGGAGTGCCCTGTTTACGATGATTTGCGCGCCGCTTGCCCGGCCTTCCCCCTGTCTGATGCTGTGGTACTGGACGACCCTGAATGTGTGCGATCAGTGTTTCAACATGGAGAGCAGTCTGCGTTGGCATACACTCTGTACAAGATGAAAGTGCGCCGGGCGCGCCTTCTTGGGCTGACTTTGGGCATCTGACCTGACAAGGGGTATTTCTTGGTGCTGCTGCATGCTGGATCCTAGCTGTTTGCTTCCCACTTCTGTACAAGGTTGTCGTGTTGCCTCAGGATGTCAATGAAGTCTCCTTTGCTGTCTTGCTTTGAATCAGGCTACTATCTGGTGTAGGTGGTGCAAACCACTGACGGGGATCGGGGTTTTTCCCCACCTTAGTGTTTCAACCGGTTCAACCCTGGCAGGCAATGCCATTGATGTGTGGCGAATGTGTCTGCGTGTAACATTTTCTTCCCCAAAAATGATGTCAGCGTCAACATGCCCCCCCCCCTTCCGGACTCCAACAACAACAACGTGCAAACGTTTTGGTATCAAGTTTCCCTCAACAAGACATCTGGCGGCTGAGCCCAAAGCGTCCGCGGTAGCACACCACCAGTGGTGCATTCTTCCCATGAGAGTAGTAAGGCAGACCAGCAAAAGTAAAACACCAGACCAGGGAGGGGGTGAGAGAAGGGAAGGGGGGTGGGATGGGGATCAACCCTGGGGCGCGCCCATCATGTGAAGCTGCACCACATGGACACCAATCTGCTGCAATGTGGGCTGCGAGCCTGACCAGTTGGCTACAGGGCGGCTGAGTGCAATGACGCAGTAATGTAGCTGGCAAGCTTTGCGCGTACACCTTATTGGGGCGCAGATGAGTGCCGCACCCTGCAGTTGTAGCTTCGGCAGCCCCCCTAAAGCAGCATGCAGCAGCCTGTGGAGGTTGCTCCAAGCTGCTTCTGCGAGGCAAAGCTGAAGCTACACCTGGGACAGGCGTGCTGCACTCGTCTAGAGCCCTGCACTGTGCAGTGCATGTATGGTTAGAAAGTAGATGCCTGTTGATGCAGCTGAACAGAACACATGATCAAGGACCGTCAGCGTCAACATGCAATGCAACATGCACCTGCCCCCCCTTCCCCCAAAGCTCCAGCTGCAGCAATACATTGGGTTTCCGCCTTGAAACCCTCTCGCTCAATGCCTTCCATAGCCATACAAGACACAAGGAGACAGCTGCTGCACGCAATGCAAGGCAACTTTGCCCATCCTGCAAACAACATGCTGAAACACCCACTCACTTCCTGTTGGAGTGCCCTGCCTACTCTATCCCCCGCAGCATGCCGCATATTGCAGACTGTATTGCAGGTGCCCAAGCTAGCCCCACACAGGCCCCATGGCGCCTACTGCTCAACCAGCCTTTGATGGCCAACTACATCCTCCGCGCTTGGGACATTAGAAGAGCCGCCCTTGCAGGGCGCGAGGCCAATGGAGGAAGCTCTATGGCGTTAACACCTGGGCCTGCAGCTGATATCACTGGAGAGCAGTAACAGTCCTTTGCAGCAGCAGCAGCAGTGGAGCGTTGACGGCAGTTGACTGATTTGACAGCTTTGTGTTTTTGTATCAAGAGCCGTCTAGTGCCGAGCCTCCGAATTGGTCCAGCCCAAAGTCACATTGCCACAAAGGGTTTATTATTTTCCTCTGCGGAGGTTTTTGCCCGGCATCCATTCGGAGGGTTGTCCATCTCGTGCACTTAGATAGTACGCTTGGGGATTTTAGGGTTGGTTTTCATCCTCACAAAAGCGTCAGGCTTCTCTGTTTTGATCCTCAGTATGTTCCTTCTGGATTGTGTGTTATCTCCGTGATATCAGTGAATGGCTGGCATGAGCTCTTGAGTTTCATAGCTACAGGTGTAACTTTGATTTGATTTGATTTGATGCTTTGTTGGCATCACTGTCTCGTACCATCATCGGCTGGCAAGCCCAGAACACCCACAACGGTAGCACCATCAGTGCTGCTTGCGATGTTTGGAATGATAAGGGAACATTCAGGGAGAGGGATCGACAATGGAAGGGAGACAGGGAGGCAGAAGAATGCAGCAATGCACGACGTCTGCCAACAATGCATGGTGCTGGGGCGCAGATCAGTGCCGCAACCTTGCAGTGCTAAGTGCACGTGCATGTTCTTGTGGTGCAGGCCAGTGCCACACATCGCGGTTGCAGCAAGTGACGACCCCTAAGCGGCTTGCAGCAGCCCTGTAGAGACTGCTTCAAGCTGCTCACAAGAGTCGCTACTTCTGCTGCACCTGGGAGTGTGGCACATGGTTCCATCCCTTCCCTACATGATGCAGGCATGCAACACGCATTCAGAGGCACATCAAACACATCGAATATATGCAGACAAGGTCGCGCTGAGGATACCACCAGTATCCACACCCACCCATCAGCCCACTTGCTGGGCAATCCTGTGCTTGTCGACTGCAGCCAAAAGGGTGATACCTCTATTTTACAGCCAAGTACATTACCAACAGGAGTAAGCAACTGCCTGCTCAAGTGGGCTGCAGGCTGCTGAATGCAGTGAGGTGACACAACAGCTGGCGTGTATGTTGTTGGGGTTGCAGGCCAGTGCCGCACACCGCTGTTGCATCAGCTGAAGGCCCCTAAGCGGCTCGCAACAGCCCTGTAGAGACTGCTGCAAGCTGCTTACTTTGCAGGACAACCAGCAGTGCACCTGCGAACTTGGCACTTAGCTCCATCCCTTCACTACGCAATGCAGGCCGCTGAGTGTCAGAACAAACGGCTGGAAGTGTACATTGTGTAGTGATCAAGGCGGCTTGGGAGAGGCTCTGTTGGGAGAGCATCTTCCCCTGTGTTGAGTAGTTATCATGTTGGTGAGTATCTTGGGAGCATTCTGGCGTGTTGATGATGTGGGTCAGTCAGTTGACCCTTGGGACAGAGTGTGACAGTTATGTGGGTCAACTCTGTGAAGCTCATCAAAGGCTGGCGCCGTCTGGTGCTGGTCACCTTTGTCGTCCCTAGTGGATTGGCTTGGTCAGTCATGCTTCCTTTTGTAAGTTACAGTACATGATCCATCCATGAAGCTTCCCTCTACAGAGTATGGCTTGAGTTGAGGCAGGACAGACTTCTCAAGGCCTATGCCAGTTTAGTCTAGTCTATCAGTCCCCTCGTCGACTCGTGAGCCTTTCATGATAGGCACAGGAGTCGACGAGGGGACTGATAGACTAGACTAAACTGGCATAGGCCTTGAGAAGTCTGTCCTGCCTCAACTCAAGCCATACTCTGTAGAGGGAAGCTTCATGGATGGATCATGTACTGTAACTTACAAAAGGAAGCATGACTGACCAAGCCAATCCACTAGGGACGACAAAGGTGACCAGCACCAGACGGCGCCAGCCTTTGATGAGCTTCACAGAGTTGACCCACATAACTGTCACACTCTGTCCCAAGGGTCAACTGACTGACCCACATCATCAACACGCCAGAATGCTCCCAAGATACTCACCAACATGATAACTACTCAACACAGGGGAAGATGCTCTCCCAACAGAGCCTCTCCCAAGCCGCCTTGATCACTACAGCACTCATGCAGTCCCATATTGCATGTTGACATCACGTAGTGATCAAGGCGGCTTGGGAGAGGCTCTGTTGGGAGAGCATCTTCCCCTGTGTTGAGTAGTTATCATGTTGGTGAGTATCTTGGGAGCATTCTGGCGTGTTGATGATGTGGGTCAGTCAGTTGACCCTTGGGACAGAGTGTGACAGTTATGTGGGTCAACTCTGTGAAGCTCATCAAAGGCTGGCGCCGTCTGGTGCTGGTCACCTTTGTCGTCCCTAGTGGATTGGCTTGGTCAGTCATGCTTCCTTTTGTAAGTTACAGTACATGATCCATCCATGAAGCTTCCCTCTACAGAGTATGGCTTGAGTTGAGGCAGGACAGACTTCTCAAGGCCTATGCCAGTTTAGTCTAGTCTATCAGTCCCCTCGTCGACTCCTGTGCCTATCATGAAAGGCTCACGCTTCCTATCACGCAGAATCCATCAGGACACAGCCTGTCCAGCCTGTTCTCCAGACATCGAGGGGCTAAACAGTGCAGTGGTAGCGGAGACATGGCATTCGTTTGCTCTTCTATGGGCGAACGACGGGTGTTTGCTAGGCAGTTTCCCCTGCTGGCAAACGACGAAGCTGCTGGTGTGGGACAGCAGTACCGTTTCTGGAGGACAGCAATGCTCGACTGACCGATGGGACAAGTCAGGAGGACAAAGCGTCTGTGTGTGCTATAAGCAGCGCGTTTCCGAAATGCAGCGCGTGCTGGGAGCTGCAGTGGAGAGAAGACAGTAACTGCCAGGGGCTGTATCAGCAAGCACAGTTGCAGTTGCTGGGTACAGTGGAAGCAAGCAAGTGCTGGAGGAGCATGTTGATTGCTACAGTGAGCTGCTGTCGGAATGGTTTTGCTGCATGCCTCTACCTTCCATGAGACTCTCCAGTGTGGATTGAGCATTTCCCCTCCTGGGTGTAGGCAGTATTCTTGCACACATGAAGCAGTGAGGTGTTTCCCCTGCCACACAGTTGTGTGTCTGTGTGTTGTCAGGTTCTGCCCCAGGTTGTAGTGTCACCTGCTGTTGAGCCTTGCCTTGCCTGAAGGCTTATGTCTGGCCTGGCTTGTGCTTCAGCCCTTCTGCCCTGACAGTGTTTTGAAAGGCAGCTACTGGGCTTGTCAGCCAGTGGTTTGTCAGCTGTCAGATCCATGCTCCCTTGTTCTTCTTGTTCCTGTGGTAGGGTGTTTGTGCTATGAGCACGACAGCAGCAGGCTCGTGCGTTTTGCAGCTGCGCATGCAAGCTACATGAGTGCAGCGCAGCGTCACATGCAGTGGTTTGGACTCACTTGTGGTGTGTTTTGCTATGTTGTGCTGTGCTGTGCTGTTCTGTTCTGTGCAAGATGTGTGCTGCTTGGTTGCTGTAGTGTGAGGCGCTGGACCTGCACTACCGGTGCGCAGAAAGCTTGTGCGGTTGTGTCGCTGGTGCAAGCAGCAGTATGGCGCTCAGTGTGGTGTGTCCCTTGTGACGGTGGTCAGCATTTGCTGGTATGCTTGGATGTTGGTGTGTTCAGTGTGTGAGTTGTGTGTTTTGAAGAATGCCTTGCTCTGATATGGGAGAGGAACACAGCACACAGGGCGCTGGGTGTGAAATGCACAGTCCCTGATGTTGGGTAAGACACTAGGTGGAGTTGCGTGAGCGACGTACAGTTCTGCCTCCCTAGTTGTCCTTGTGGTGGTGCTGTGGTGTTCCAGCGGTGGCTCGTTGTGGTGTAGGCTAGTCCCCCGCAAGCTCAAGAGCCGTGTGTCAATCCGCAGTAGCATCAGGTCGCGCCTGGTGTATGAGGCTCGCATGCATACCATCGTAAGTCGCTGGCGCATGTGTCAAGTTATGGGGTTGCATTGTGGAGTGCTTTGTTCAGCAAGTACCAGACTTTCCAGTGCATGGGCCCGTTCATGGCACACAGCGCATGACTCTTTGTGAGTGAGAGAAGCCCACCTGCTGGCCCCAGGTGTTTCTCTTGTCATGGCTGCAATATGTGCACGCACCCTCCTCAACGCCTTTACGGTCTATATCGGCGGGCATTGGTTGAATCCCGGTGTGGTGGAGGTACCGCCTGGTTGTCTGTGTGTTGTTCTGCTGACCTGCGTGGTTGCACTGAGTCAGAGGTCAATGCTTGTGTGGTGTTTCGCCCTAAGCATGTGACAAGGTTGCTCATGCTGTGGTAGTGCTACTTACTTTGTGGGTGACCCCCGAGTTCTTGTGTGCACTCCAGTATGTGGCACGGAGGCATCTGCAAGTCTTGATGGTGCAAGAGTGGTGGTTGTGTAAGCATGTCTTTGGTGTTTCTGTTACAGCCGATGAAGTGGTTTCGTGTTCTGAAGCAGAAGCTCTATGGAAGTTGTTCAGAGCGCTGGTTGCCAGTTGCATGGATGTTGTTGTGTGCTGATGTTGCCAGTACAGTGTGTGATGAAGGCTGCATCGGTGTGCCGCACACAGTGTAAGCCAGTACAGTGTAAGCCGTGGCAGCATTGTGATGTTGTATGTGTGATGCAGAGACCAGATTCTTGTGGTGTTTTGGTTGTGAGGTTGTCAGTGCCATTGCATTGTGGCCGTCAGTGGACAGCTGGAGCCCTCTTGCTGAGAAGCAATACACCGCCTGCAAGCATGGCTGTGTCGGCTGCATGGTAGTCAAAGTTGTGTATGCTTACTGTTGTGGCGATCCCGACAGGCTCAACGTGGAGAGGACAGAGTTCAGCTACATGTTTGGTTGAAGCCCTTTGCATGGTTACTTGACATGCCTGCAGTGTGATGACGTGTGTGTAGACACAGGAAGGAGTTCTGTGGTTGGCAGTCTTGTGGCTGCGACTGGCTGCCGTGTGGAAGTGTACTCCGTGGTTGTGCATGTGAAGCAAGCCGTGATGCTAGCTTGTGTGTCAAGAAGCTTCAGTGTTGCAGTAGTCCTGACGGACAACAGTCAATGGCCGGGTGTACACTGTGAGTTTATCTGGCTGATGTGCATCAGTGGCGTGCCGCATCTTCAGGCATTGTGCACACGCTTGTGTAGACGCTGATTGTTGCAGTGGCTAGAGTGCCGATGTGTTCCACGGTAGTATGGCTTGTCGTTTTCTGGTCCTGACAGCTTTGGGCTGTGGTCACATGTCAGCCTATCTTTCGAAGTGGTGGCCGGTGTGTTGTGCATGTTGACGCAGTTGGTAAAGGCATCTGCCTTGAAGGAGCTCTTACAAGCATTGCCGATGAGGCATTGTCGCGTGTTTGACCTACCCTATGCAGTCTCAGCTTGCATGTTGACGTGGTGCGCGCAGTGGTGTGTTCAAAGTTGGCAAGCAGTTTGGGTGTGTGTTTTTGTTCTGCTTTGTTGCTGGTGTGTGTCATGAGCACAGGTACACTCAGTTTGGTTGTCAAGTTGTGTGCTGCAGAGCGACATCTGCCTCCTACTGAGTGCTTTGCAGTTCTTGGGTGCTGTTGTACGAGCTTGTGTTCATGGCTGTGCTGTGCAAGTGTGTCGCACTCTTGCAAGTACTAGGGGTTTGTATCGGCGTTTTGTCGTCTTGTGTGACAGTGCGGCGTGTTGGCCTAGCGCCCTGCCGCTTGTCCACTATGGCAACGCAAGTGTCGCCATCTCGGTTTTGCGCTGTGGTTCGCGTTGTGTGTGTGTGTTGGCTACTTTGGCTATTCCCAGCGTTCTTGCAGGGTTTATGGTTGTCGTGTGGCGATCGCGCTTTGGCTTGGTTGGCGGGACTCGCTAAATCGCGTGAGTGGCATCGACGAGCAGTAGCATCGCTCGTGTGACAGGGAGCGGCGCAACTGCATAGCCCTGTTGGCGTTTGTATGCTGGCGCTGTGCGTTGTGGATGTGTTCTTCTGCACGCTGCACAATGGAGACAACTTCGTGGCTTGTTGCAGTCTTGAGTTGTATGCAGGCTGCAGAGGTTGTGTTTCACAGGCAGTGCAAGCCAGTGTGTCTTCTGAGGTGTTGTGTGCTTGTGTAAGGTTGTCAGTGGATGGTTTCTGGCAAGTGCATGTTTGTGCTCATTCTGAGTGCCTTTGGGTGGTCAGATTCCTGGAGACGACGACTGTGTTGCGTGACTGCTGTGCTCTGAGTTGTAGACAGCAGCAACGGTGACAGTGTGTCAGGACATGGTGGCGAGATCTTTGTGCGTACGCCATCTGTGATGAGGTCAGTTGCGCTGTCAGTTGGCGCAAAGGTCTTGGTGCTGAGCAAGTGTCCTTGTCGTGTTGTGACAGCTGAGCAGATATCGATGCTGTTGGTTGGTCGAAGGTGTGGTAGGTGTTGGTGGACTGTATTTTGCAGAAGGCTAGGCATTCATCTTTCCTTTGCTTTCATGCGGGTTTCGATAGCTGTACCTGGAGGCCAGTGCGTGCCGAACAGCTCCATGCGTCCTTTGTACGTGCCTATGCCTTGTGGTGAGTTTGGGCAGTTGTTCGTTGCCGTTCAATGCATGTGTCACGGGTCGGTGGTCTGACACACTTGGTGTTACCCGCCCGTTCATCTGCATCCCTCCGACGTCTCTACTGTGTTGGTGAGTCTTCCCCTTGGCTCCGTTCTGCCGTCAGGCAACGAGGGCGTTGCCTTGGTGAGAGGGAGCCGCATGTAGTGATCAAGGCGGCTTGGGAGAGGCTCTGTTGGGAGAGCATCTTCCCCTGTGTTGAGTAGTTATCATGTTGGTGAGTATCTTGGGAGCATTCTGGCGTGTTGATGATGTGGGTCAGTCAGTTGACCCTTGGGACAGAGTGTGACAGTTATGTGGGTCAACTCTGTGAAGCTCATCAAAGGCTGGCGCCGTCTGGTGCTGGTCACCTTTGTCGTCCCTAGTGGATTGGCTTGGTCAGTCATGCTTCCTTTTGTTACAGTACATGATCCATCCATGAAGCTTCCCTCTACAGAGTATGGCTTGAGTTGAGGCAGGACAGACTTCTCAAGGCCTATGCCAGTTTAGTCTAGTCTATCAGTCCCCTCGTCGACTCCTGTGCCTATCATGAAAGGCTCACGCTTCCTATCACGCAGAATCCATCAGGACACAGCCTGTCCAGCCTGTTCTCTAGACATCGAGGGGCTAAACAGTGCACATTGTTCTGGTGCATGCCAGTGCCACACACCGCAGTTGCAGCAGGTGAAGGCCCCTAAGCAGCTTGCAGCAGCCCTGTAGAGACTGCTTCAAGCTGCTTGGGCGAGCTTACCAACATCCTGCACCTGGGCGTGTGGCACTCAGCACCTTCCCATCAATGCACAGTGCAAGTAGTGGGCAGATGGCTGCCCAAAAGGCAGACAAGATGGATGCCCAAAACACCCTGTTGGTACTCCTTCCCATTGCCCTTGTGCACATCATATCCCCCCCCCCCCCCAGGCCTGCCCCACCCAGTACGTTGTGAAAGCACTGCAGCAAAAGGATGGGGGGGGGGGGGTACAGCGGTCACCTTCCCTGCTGGGGGTTACCTTTCAATGCCAGATGCTGAGAAAACACACAAACACCATGGAGCTGTCAGGATGGCCAGGCCAACCCGCATGAGCTGCAAAAAGTCTGAGGAATGCCGCAACCTGCAGTTGCAGACATAGCCGCAGCCATAAAGCAGCAAGCAGCAGTCTCTGCAGACTGCCTCAAGCTGCTTTGCATGACAAGGGGCTACACCTGCACCTGAGACAGGCATGCTGCGCTCGTCTACAGTCTCATCTGCAACAACTCAGCATTGTAGCTGGGAGTGGTTGCTGGGGCAAAAACTACTGTCAGTGCCACACATCAACGTTACAACTATCTATTGCCCCCTTGCAGCAACCCTGTGAGGACTGCTTGAAGCTGCTCACGGGAGGCAACCAATAGGCGACGCCTGAGGTTATGGCACTTGGCTCCAATACTATATCACACAGTGCATGCATGCAAGTAGTCCGCATGCGCAAACTCTACCACTCTCTCTTCTCCCCCTAGTCCGGAATGGGGACAATAACATTTGCCCCTAACTTGATTTGGCACCCGCCGGTGCCCCACACCCAATCAACCACCCACCCTGCCAGGTGGGTGTTCAGCAGTGCTGAACACCCTATCATGATGTCGTTGTTCACTCCAGCCACAAGGGCGAAACCTCTGGTGTCTAGCCAAGAAGTGCACCCACATGTGTCAGCTAGTGACTGCTCGAGTGGATTGCAACTGCCAAGTGCAGTAGCAGAACAAATTGTTGGCAATGCATACTGGTGCAGGCCAGTGCCGCATACCACAGTTGCAGGTTGTGAATGCTCCCTTAGCAGCTTGCAGCAGCCCTGTAGATACTGCTTCAAGCTGCTATGGGAAGCAACAGACAATCTGCACCTGGAATTGTGGCACTTGGCTCCAACCCTACATCACACAGCGCATGCATGCTGGGTTGTCTGCAGGTGCCTGTCATCCAGAAGGTGTACATGTACGCAACCAAGTGCTCAAGTGTGTTGCAGTGCTGAGTACCGGCAGTGCATGTTCGTGTGGTGCAGGCCAGTGCCGCACACCGCGGTTGCAACGGCTGAAGGCCCCTAAGCGGCTTGCAGCAGCCCTGTAGAGACTGCTTCAAGCTGCTCATTGTTGCCAATCTGACGGCTGCACCTGGAAGTGTGGCACTTGGCTCCATTGCTTCACTACGCAATGCAGGCTGCTGCATGATGGAACAAATCCCTGGCAGTGCACGTGCATGTTGTTCTAGTGCACGCCAGTGCCGCACAGCGCGGTTGCAGCAGGTGGACCCCCCTAAGCAGCATGCAGCAGCCCTGTACAGACTGGTGCAAGCCGCTGAAGATGGAGGTCGATATGCTGCACCTGGAAGTGCAGCACTTGGCTCCGTCCCTACACTACACACATCAGATCCGTCTGCAGATGCCTGGCTAAATGGATATCATATGCACGTTCAATGAAGTTCAGGGGGTGGCCCCACCAGCCCCCTTCTGCCCTCCTTCACCCAACAGTCAAGGAAACGCTACAAGCCTACCTCTGCGTGCCGGCAACTGTGCCTCCCACTGCACCAGGCTGTTGGGGTTCTCCATGCTGCAGCCTGCGCCTCCCTCAACCACCTCTGTTCCCGGCCCCCAGGAACAACACCGCCTGCTGTTGGTTGCCGTAATCACCCTTGGAAACTGGAGAAATCTGGCGTCTAGCCAAGGACAGCACCGACAAGTGTAGGCAACTGACTGCTCAAGTGAGCTGCAGGCTGCTGAGCGCGGTAGCTGCGTAGTCGCTGGGTACAGTAGTACTACAACGTGCTGATGCATGTTGCTCTGATGCATGCCAGTGCCGCACACCACGGTTGCAGCAGCCGCAGGCCCCTAAGCTGCTTGCAGCAGCCCTGTGAAGACTGCTGCAAGCTGCTCAAGGATAGCAAGTGGCCGCTGCACCTGGGTGTGGCACTTGACTCCATCCCTTCACTACAGAACGCAGGGTAAGTGTTGAGTAAGGTTCAGCGGGCGGCCCCACCTATTGTGTCCCCCCCCCCTCATCCACCCCAACTGGTGTGACAGGAAACGTGAACATCAAACGCGCACCGGTCTTGTTTGTAAGTCCCTGCACTGTGCCTCCCACAGGACAAGGCTATTGGGGTTTTCCATGCTGTAGCGCTCTCCCCCAAACAAGAAGCTGAACAACCTCCCAAGTACACAGCCCGCCTCTGCTTGCATCCTGAGAAAGCTGATGTCAATTTGACCTAGAAAGGGACCCAAAAGGATTGCACAAACCAAACCAGAACCCACCCTACCTGTGCAGTGTTTGCAAAGTCGCCAAACTGCGCCTCCCACAACACCAGGCTGTGGGGTTCTCCATGCTGTACCCCAGCTCAAAGCCCAGCACGCCATACTCGCTGAGGCTGCTGTTGGTGCACGTGAACTGGAACGGCTTCTGACCGGGGAACACGTGCGCCATGGGGATGTACTTGCCACCTGAAGGGGGGGGGGCAAGCCAGTTAATGCAGGGTTCGGTGGGGACCGTCTGCAGGTGTATTGGGAAAGCTTATGGCCGGGAAACACGTGCTTAGGGATGTACTTGCCACCTACAGGGGTGAAGGGTGCGTAAAGGGGGGCATGGAGGGGATGGAGTTGTGTGTAACCATCGCAGTGTGGTGTGGCGTGGGAAGGAGGGTTTGAACCACATCGGCCCAGTGAAAAGACAGCCGACACACACCACGAAACACACCAGAAACACCCACCCACCTGTCTCCTGATCATGCAGCACTGCGTGTCTGTGGCTGAAGGTGCCACGCTCCACATCCTGGCCAGACAGGCGCACGTGGTTGCCCTCAGACAACAGCGTGGCAAAGGCAAGGGCCTCGGCAGTGGCCCAGTCAACACCCTGACCTGCATCATCATCAAAATCATCATCAGCAGCAGCAGTGAGGGGCATGCAGATGGGGCACCATTAGGGGGGGGGGGGCACAGGCACCAGTAACACACAGGCAAGGGCCTCGGCAGCCGCCCAGTCAACACCCTGACCAGCAGCAGCAGCAGCAGTAGCAGCAGTGGAGGGCAAACAGACGCAGCACACACTATCAAACGTGTGTGGCGAGCAGACAGCAGCTTGGCTCCTCGATCCATCCACACCTATCCAAGTGACTGGCACACTCTCACTCCTCCCAATCAGTTGCTCACTTTGAATGTCTCACTCACCCACCCACCCTTTCTCATACTTCTCACTCACCTGTCTCAATCATCTCCTTGCGTGCCTCATAGATCTTCTTGATCTGCCTGTGTGGTGTGAACTCGGACGGCAGCTGGGTGATGGCCTCACCGACAGACTTGAGCAGTCTGTGGTCCACACCTGCAAGTTGACGCAGCAGCAGCAGCATCAGCATCAGCATCAGCATCAGCAGCAGGAGCAGCAGCAGCAGCAAAAGTCGACGGCAGCTGGGTGATGGCCTCACCAACAGACTTGAGCACACGGTGGTCCCCCCTCACGACTATTGCAGATGCGTGAGAGCTGTCGCGATAAACTCGCACCGCCCGGACATGCACGCACATGCTCCGCAACATGCCGTTGATGTTCCCCCTGCCCCCCTCAAGAAACACAGTCCCCCTCTCCCCCCGCCCCTCACACACACTGCAC
>VIIQ02000365.1:0-20326 GCA_007449985.2 Desmodesmus armatus
ACCAGGGCTCCACCACGCACCCGCAAATTGTCTACGATAGTCACTGCCGGCTGTCACGCAGGCGGTACAGCAGAAACTATACACCCAGCCCCCCACCGGCAGCAGGAGGCAGCGGCAGAATGTGTCTGGTTGCAGCCCACAGCAGCGTCTTACGCCTTGGTGCTAGTTGGTAGAAGACTTAGGAGGCAGCAGGAGGCGATTGGTCCGCCCACAGCAGCGACTTGATATTTTTTTTTCAGGGTAGGCTTGTTACATGAGCGGAGTCAAGCAACCACTGCCACCCCTCATGTGCTCTTGCAGGAGAATGGCGCAACCTGACAATCACCACCCTTTGAGGGGGCACCACCACCCTCACCACATGATTATGTGAGCGGCGCTTGTGCAGCGCAGCCTGCACGAAGCAGACACCACGGTTCAACCATGCACCTGCTTTAACGTCTAAGTCTGCTACTATCAAAGCCTCCAGCACTAACCCAACCACTAACCATGCCAACTATCAAGTCGTTGCTGTGGGCGGACCAGTCGCCTCCTGCTGCCTCCTAAGTCTTCTACCAACTAGCACCAAGGCGTAAGACGCTGCTGTGGGCTGCAACAGACACATTCTGCCGCTGCCTCCTGCTGCCGGTGGGCGGGCTGGGATTCGAACCCAGATCTCCCCGGTATCAACCGGGTGCTTTAGCCATTAAGCTACCCCCCCTTGATAGTTGGCATGGTTAGTGGTTGGGTTAGTGCTGGAGGCTTTGATAGTAGCAGACTTAGACGTTAAAGCAGGTGCATGGTTGAGCCCTGGTGTCTGCTTCGTGCAGGCTGCGCTGCACAAGCGCCGCTCACATAATCATGTGGTGAGGGTGGTGGTGCCCCCTCAAAGGGTGGTGATTGTCAGGTTGCGCCATTCTCCTGCAAGAGCACATGAGGGGTGGCAGTGGTTGCTTGACTCCGCTCATGTAACAAGCCTACCCTGGAAAAAAAAAAAAAAAAAAAACTATACAAAAGCATGGCGACACCACACGGCTGAATGAATGAATGAAGGTGTTACACGGGTTTCTCAAGCAACTACGTTGCAACTGAACCCAGCCACGGATGGACACAACCAGCACGGAAGGGGGCCGTTCGGACAAACCCCACCATCAAAAGCTTGTCACGCACACTCAGTGTGCTGCCAGATTGCGAACACAGAGATATAATACACTGGAAGGACTGAATGGCGCCAACGGCTACTAAACTCGCTCGAACGGAACGCCGCGCAAGGCGGCACAAGGTCTAAGTCACTAGCACCCCCTGCCGGGGTGCACACACCAACCTTGGCTGGTAGCATGAACCTGCCCCCCAAGTATGCACAAACCACTCACCAATAAGGCTGAAACCAAACCCCAACCCCCATCCCTACTGCATCGCAACAGGATAAGCCCACCCCCTTTTTTGGTAGATTGTATGTTTTGGTGGCCCCAAAATGCCCCGTCCAGGGATCCCCACCCCAAAAGAGGCTCAAGGGGGGGGGTAGCTTAATGGCTAAAGCACCCGGTTGATACCGGGGAGATCTGGGTTCGAATCCCAGCCCGCCCACCGGCAGCAGGAGGCAGCGGCAGAATGTGTCTGTTGCAGCCCACAGCAGCGTCTTACGCCTTGGTGCTAGTTGGTAGAAGACTTAGGAGGCAGCAGGAGGCGACTGGTCCGCCCACAGCAGCGACTTGATAGTTGGCATGGTTAGTGGTTGGGTTAGTGCTGGAGGCTTTGATAGTAGCAGACTTAGACGTTAAAGCAGGTGCATGGTTGAGCCCTGGTGTCTGCTTCGTGCAGGCTGCGCTGCACAAGCGCCGCTCACATAATCATGTGGTGAGGGTGGTGGTGCCCCCTCAAAGGGTGGTGATTGTCAGGTTGCGCCATTCTCCTGCAAGAGCACATGAGGGGTGGCAGTGGTTGCTTGACTCCGCTCATGTAACAAGCCTACCCTGAAAAAAAAAAAAAACTATACAAAAGCATGGCGACACCACACGGCTACTAAACTCGCCTCGAACGGAACGCCGCGCAAGGCGGCACAAGGTCTAAGTCACTAGCACCCCCTGCCGGGGTGCACACACCAACCTTGGCTGGTAGCATGAACCTGCCCCCCAAAGTATGCACAAACCACTCACCAATAAGGCTGAAACCAAACCCCAACCCCCATCCCTACTGCATCGCAACAGGATAAGCCCACCCCCTTTTTTGGTAGATTGTATGTTTTGGTGGCCCCAAAATGCCCCGTCCAGGGATCCCCACCCCAAAAGAGGCTCAAGGGGGGGTAGCTTAATGGCTAAAGCACCCGGTTGATACCGGGGAGATCTGGGTTCGAATCCCAGCCCGCCCACCGGCAGCAGGAGGCAGCGGCAGAATGTGTCTGTTGCAGCCCACAGCAGCGTCTTACGCCTTGGTGCTAGTTGGTAGAAGACTTAGGAGGCAGCAGGAGGCGACTGGTCCGCCCACAGCAGCGACTTGATAGTTGGCATGGTTAGTGGTTGGGTTAGTGCTGGAGGCTTTGATAGTAGCAGACTTAGACGTTAAAGCAGGTGCATGGTTGAGCCCTGGTGTCTGCTTCGTGCAGGCTGCGCTGCACAAGCGCCGCTCACATAATCATGTGGTGAGGGTGGTGGTGCCCCCTCAAAGGGTGGTGATTGTCAGGTTGCGCCATTCTCCTGCAAGAGCACATGAGGGGTGGCAGTGGTTGCTTGACTCCGCTCATGTAACAAGCCTACCCTGAAAAAAAAAAAACAAACTATACAAAAGCATGGCGACACCACACGGCTACTAAACTCGCCTCGAACGGAACGCCGCGCAAGGCGGCACAAGGTCTAAGTCACTAGCACCCCCTGCCGGGGTGCACACACCAACCTTGGCTGGTAGCATGAACCTGCCCCCCAAAGTATGCACAAACCACTCACCAATAAGGCTGAAACCAAACCCCAACCCCCATCCCTACTGCATCGCAACAGGATAAGCCCACCCCTTTTTTGGTAGATTGTATGTTTTGGTGGCCCCAAAATGCCCCGTCCAGGGATCCCCACCCCAAAAGAGGCTCAAGGGGGGGGGTAGCTTAATGGCTAAAGCACCCGGTTGATACCGGGGAGATCTGGGTTCGAATCCCAGCCCGCCCACCGGCAGCAGGAGGCAGCGGCAGAATGTGTCTGTTGCAGCCCACAGCAGCGTCTTACGCCTTGGTGCTAGTTGGTAGAAGACTTAGGAGGCAGCAGGAGGCGACTGGTCCGCCCACAGCAGCGACTTGATAGTTGGCATGGTTAGTGGTTGGGTTAGTGCTGGAGGCTTTGATAGTAGCAGACTTAGACGTTAAAGCAGGTGCATGGTTGAGCCCTGGTGTCTGCTTCGTGCAGGCTGCGCTGCACAAGCGCCGCTCACATAATCATGTGGTGAGGGTGGTGGTGCCCCCTCAAAGGGTGGTGATTGTCAGGTTGCGCCATTCTCCTGCAAGAGCACATGAGGGGTGGCAGTGGTTGCTTGACTCCGCTCATGTAACAAGCCTACCCTGAAAAAAAAAAAAAAACTATACAAAAGCATGGCGACACCACACGGCTACTAAACTCGCCTCGAACGGAACGCCGCGCAAGGCGGCACAAGGTCTAAGTCACTAGCACCCCTGCCGGGGTGCACACACCAACCTTGGCTGGTAGCATGAACCTGCCCCCCAAAGTATGCACAAACCACTCACCAATAAGGCTGAAACCAAACCCCAACCCCCATCCCTACTGCATCGCAACAGGATAAGCCCACCCCCTTTTTTGGTAGATTGTATGTTTTGGTGGCCCCAAAATGCCCCGTCCAGGGATCCCCACCCCAAAAGAGGCTCAAGGGGGGGGTAGCTTAATGGCTAAAGCACCCGGTTGATACCGGGGAGATCTGGGTTCGAATCCCAGCCCGCCCACCGGCAGCAGGAGGCAGCGGCAGAATGTGTCTGTTGCAGCCCACAGCAGCGTCTTACGCCTTGGTGCTAGTTGGTAGAAGACTTAGGAGGCAGCAGGAGGCGACTGGTCCGCCCACAGCAGCGACTTGATAGTTGGCATGGTTAGTGGTTGGGTTAGTGCTGGAGGCTTTGATAGTAGCAGACTTAGACGTTAAAGCAGGTGCATGGTTGAGCCCTGGTGTCTGCTTCGTGCAGGCTGCGCTGCACAAGCGCCGCTCACATAATCATGTGGTGAGGGTGGTGGTGCCCCCTCAAAGGGTGGTGATTGTCAGGTTGCGCCATTCTCCTGCAAGAGCACATGAGGGGTGGCAGTGGTTGCTTGACTCCGCTCATGTAACAAGCCTACCCTGAAAAAAAAAAGGCCCATCAAGCATCCCCTGGCAGCACAAGGCGGGGCCCAGTGCCATCCCCCACTGCGTACAGCACCCCCGGCTGCTGCCATTTGGCGGCGAACCGCTCCGGCAGCAGCTCAGGGTTGCGGCCCCGGAGCCAAGACAAAGGCACCCCAGAGTTCAGGCGGATGTCCCCTTGTGTCCTGAGCCAGTCTTGCGAGAATGCACCCCAATTGAGTCAAAGAGCGGCACGTAGCGTTGGTTTGATGCCGGCGGGTGCCGCGTGACGGTGCGCAGCGGTGGGGTGCGCAAAAATCATCTGGCACATCTGCAGTCACCTGCCCCCTGTGTAGGAAGCTGCAAATGTTGCGATGCATACATTGCACCCTATTGGCGGTGTTTTTTTTTTTTTTTTTCAGGGTGAGCAGGTTACAAGAGCGGAGTCAAGCAACAAAAGCCACCCCTCAAAGGCTCTGGCAAGAGGATGGCGCAACCTGACCGGCGCCACCCTGTGAAGGGGCAAGCCACCACCCTCACCACATGATCAAATGAGCGGCGCAGTGCAGCGCAGCCTGCTGAAAGCAGACACCAGGGCTCCACCACGCACCCGCAAATTGTCTACGATAGTCACTGCCGGCTGTCACGCAGGCGGTACAGCAGAAACTATACAAAAGCATGGCGACACCACACGGCTACTAAACTCGCCTCGATCGGAACGCCGCGCAAGGCGGCACAAGGTCTAAGTCACTAGCACCCCCTGCCGGGGTGCACACACCAACCTTGGCTGGTAGCATGAACCTGCCCCCCAAAGTATGCACAAACCACTCACCAATAAGGCTGAAACCAAACCCCAACCCCCATCCCTACTGCATCGCAACAGGATAAGCCCACCCCCTTTTTTGGTAGATTGTATGTTTTGGTGGCCCCAAAATGCCTCGTCCAGGGATCCCCACCCCAAAAGAGGCCCATCAAGCATCCCCTGGCAGCACAAGGCGGGGCCCAGTGCCATCCCCCACTGCGTACAGCACCCCCGGCTGCTGCCATTTGGCGGCGAACCGCTCCGGCAGCAGCTCAGGGTTGCGGCCCCGGAGCCAAGACAAAGGCACCCCAGAGTTCAGGCGGATGTCCCCTTGTGTCCTGAGCCAGTCTTGCGAGAGCTGCTGCTGCAGTGCTGCCCTAAACCTATGGGTGACAGCCGCATTGCTGTATGGGCGGCCCTCGCTGGCACACCGAACCACCCAGAAGGACTCAAGCAGCAGCAGCCGTAGGTAAGTCCACAGCTGGCGCAGCTGCGCTGGTGGCTGCCACACCGAGCTGTCATCTAGCAATAGGATGCGGGTGCTGCTAAAGTCTACCGTTTCCCCTGGCTGCACCCTGTGCCACACCTGCGCAAACCACGCCCATACGGCCACTGCCACCGGGCACTGCACAAAGAGGTGGGACAGAGACTCGAGCTGGTAGCTGTCCGGGCTCGGAGCTGGAGCCTGCAATTGCTGCTGGAGCTGCTGCTGCTGCTGCTGTGGCAGTTGCTGATGTGTTTCCCCACCGCCACCCTGGCTGCGCTGCTGCTGCTGGGGTGTTTCCCCGCCCCCACCTTGCCCTTGCTGCAGCATGCCTGCCTGCGTTGGCGGCGGCTGCAGCAGCCCTCCCTCCCCAACTTGTCCCTGCTGCTGTTGCTGGTGTTGCACCCCCCCCAGCCTGGCCCAGCTGTTGCTGCTGTTGCGGCTGTGGAGGGTGCTGCTGCCCCGGTTGGCACTGCGGTTGCGGGCAGCAGCACCTCAGCAACTCCTGCATGTTAGTGGCAGCATACACCCTACAGCCCCCAACCATGACGGCTGCATGGAGCATCTGCCACCCAAAGGCCCTCAGCGGCCGCGGCAGGCGCTTGTCAGCAGCCCGGCGGTATGCTGCCATCCAGTCTGAGTCGGCTGGTGCAGCAGGCGTCAGGCCCCGCTCCAGAGGGTCCTTGCTGTCATCCACAGCAGGGGCAGCGACGTGCTGCAAGTCCTGCTGTTGTCGCCAGGCTGTCGGCTGCGACCCTGCTGCTGTAGCTGCCCTGTCTGTCACTCGCTGCCGGACATGCTGGCGAGCTGGGCTGGCGTGCATCCAGGGGGCATCATACGCTGCCATCTGGTCGGCAGTGGTGATGCTGCGGCTGGAGCTGCCACTGTTGAAGCCCGCCTGCATCATCTCTCCAAAGCTGCGCTTGTGCTTCCCTTCAAGCTGCTGCAGGGCGAAGCCCGGTGCCAGGGTGCCTTCACTATCCCGCCACAAGCGCGGCCGTACACCCACTGCTGGGACCCAGCCACGCTGTGATCTGCAGCTGAGCTGCACTAGCCTGCGGGTGGCTTCCCTGACCGAATACCGTGGCAGTGGCAAGTCAGGCCCAAAACCCCAGACGTTGGGGTCTACCTGAATCTCATCCCACCGCCCTACCAGATAGTATGCCTCCGGAGGGTCCCTTGGCTCCCCCCCTGGCTGCTGCTGCCGCTGCTTGTGCTGGCCGCGGGGGCCGCCCATGGGGGCAAACACCACGCAGCACGGCGACAGCTGCGTGTCCGGTGGCAGGTCCGGCTCTGCGTCGAGGCAGCGGAGGCTGCCGTCCTGCTGCACGTCATACCAATGGGCTGCATCCTGTGTTTTTGCAAATGTCTACCCAAAAAGGGCATGTGGTGACGCATCGGTGGTGCTTTCTCTCGGCTCTGCGTTGACTCGCTTGCGTTAGTGTTGCTCGCATGCTTTGTCCCTTCGCCGTTGCTTTTCTCTAGTCATTTTGCGGGTGCATGGTCGGGTCCTGGTGTCTGCTTTTTGGCAGGCTGCACTGCGATGTGCCGCCCGTGAGACCATGTGGTGGAGGTGTCGGCTTGCGCCCTCACAGGGTGGTGCCTGCCAGGTTGCGCCATCCTCTTGCCTGAGCTTTGAGGGGTGGCTTCTGTTGCTTGACTTCGCTCTTGTAACTTGCTCACTCCGGGGGGAAAAAGGCATGTGGCGGCAGCAAGCAGAGCGTGCGCATGCACTCAGACATGCTGTATATCGGGGTTGCTTTTCATTAGGGTTGTTGGCTATCGCTGTTGTTGAGGTGTGGGCATATGGCAGACACATGACAGCTGTCCTAGGAGCATTGTAGGCATCATGCTGTTGATCAGCTGGGCATGTTGCACCAATAGCTGAGGCATGCGGGGCTGTTGCGCTTTTTGTCAGGCATGCATACCTAGCCAAGCTGTGACAGCCAGGCCCCTAGGGCAAGTCAATTGGGTGTGGGACATGTAGCGAATGCGTCTGCTTCCTAGCCGCTAAGAGACATGTGTGCTGGAGCCTGGAGTGCTCAAGGCCCATCAATGCGTATAGGAGATGTTGGCACTATGCTGCTTGGCGTGGCCCAGTGCATTTCTTGTCACTGTTTTTTTTTTTGTCACTGTTAGGCTGCATAGCCTTATTATTCATGTCAGCGTTTTGTAAAGCTGGTGTGGTTTTCACTCATGGTTGCCAGGCTTGTGCACGTGCACAACTCAATCAAGTCATGACAACTCAATGGGCTTGGCGTTTTGCTGCTTCACACTGATATGGAAGCAGCGGGCTTGCTCAACGGGCGTGTGTATATGCATGTACCACTTTGTACATGTATGCGCTTCAAGGTCAGTGCAGGATCATCCCTGTGCTGAGGCTGCAATCAATCAGACCCTAGATGCGTCCTTGGGTGGTGGTGACCCCAACCTGCTGCCCCTTGATTGGGCTAGGGTGGTTCACTGTGTGTAGTCAGGTTTTTAACACTTTCCATTGCTTTGGCATATGCTGTTGCTGCTGGCATGGCATTGCCAGGCTGTGTGTGTTGCTTTTGGTGTTGTGTGTGCTGACTGATCTTAGCATCAGTGCTCAACATATGTCTGGTAGGCGCCCTGCAAGGCTGCCCAACCGGCATCGCTGGTCGTATTGTTGTGCGGTGGGAGCGGCTCCGCTTCTGTCTGACTACATTCCTGCTGACACACTGTGTGCAGGAAAGACCTTGTTGCGTGGAGTAAAGCCCAGCCATTGTCCCGCATGCTTCTCTGTTTGCATGCACGAGTTTCACTGGTGGCTTGCAAAGTCTGCGGCGCATCACAACCCATGCTGTCGAAATACCTACTCAACGCTGCACTGCTCTGCTGCAGTTGCTGCTGCTGGGGACCATGTGCTGGTTGCCACAAGCCTGGGGTTCAACGCAACAAATTGACAAACTGTCTGTCAGCAAGGCATGCACAGCAGCCAGGTTTTCCTGTGGTTGGATAGTGGTCTTCAGGGCTGCATGCTTGGCCGGCCCTAGAGACTCTATACTTGGTGTCTTAGTTGCAACCCTCAGCAGCGATGCTACAGCTGGGTGCTTGAATGCGCAACTGTGCAGTAATCTGTGAATGATGTGTGTGCAAAGATGCTTTCCTGTCGTGGTGGTAACGACGGTCCAGTCAGCACCTTTCATGTTGAAATCTCTACACCACCTGGAGACATGCTCCCACCAACTACAAAACTGCTGCAGCAAGCTCCTGCACACTGACAAAGTCACCACCAAACAAGGCTGCACCTGGCTCGGCTCTCTCCCGCATGGACCCCTGCAGACCATACAGCACCCAGCAGCACAGCAGAAAAACACATTGCATCAGCAGTGATTCGTGTTGAGTGGCCCAGACAGCATGCCATGAGGCTGTGGTGCTGAAGCTGCAGGGTGAAAGCCAGCATCCTCCACACACTGTGGTCATAAGTGTGTTGCGTCATCACTGTGACAGCCTATGGTACATCATGTGGCCATGCTTCCCGAAATCCTGCCAGTCAAGAATATTTTCTTTGCCAGTCAAGAAGATTAGTTACATATGCTGACATAGCAGCTGGCACGAGAATCAGGCTCAGTAACCAGGGTGCCAGCTACTACTGCTGCCATCACCGGTGTCTGCTTCAGGTGGCTGACTGCCCAAACCACTCTCTGCCAGAACCTCCCGGGATAAGGGGGAAGGGCGTGCGATCCATACTGTTGCCAGCCCATGGACCCACCTGCTTGGAGCCGCCCCTACGATCTTGAATGGAGTTGGCTGCACCAAGACCACCACCACCTGGCACTGCTGCGAGAGAAGCCTCCTGGCTGCTGCTGGCTGCCGGTTTCATGCTCGTGTGCACGTGCTGCTGTGCATCCGCGTGGCTGTTGGTGCCTGCATGCTGCTGCTGAGGCAAGCTGCAGCAGCACCCACAGCAGCTGCTCATGGAGATACCACAGCACTCGCAACTGTCCCACCCATCCTCCTGCCGTGGCTGCTGTTGCACATGACTGCAAGGACAGTCATCCGCTGCTGCAGCTGCAGGCCGCAACAGACGGTCAGGCACCCTCACTCCCCACTGCTGGCTGGCAGCGGCTCTTGCACCCCTGGGGCCCTCCAACCCCTGCCTCAGGCTGCTGCTGTTCAAGAAACTCAAGTTGAGGCCAGCTGCACCTGCTGACCTCAAGCTAGCAGCCTGAAGGTAACTATCAGGAACACCAGGCTGGTACCCAGCTGCTGCCAGCCTTGCAGGCTACTGGTACTGGCTGCCTGCAGTGCTATAAGACTGGAGGCAGGGCAAGCTGCTGCAGGCACTCAGCACCGGCCTGTCCGGACCGCTTGGCCATGCGACTGGCTGGGTGGGTGCTGCAGCCAGAGGCCGCACCGCACTGGGCCCACTGGCAGACAACAGGATGCCTTGCAGCTTCTGACAGTGCAGCTTGTCCCTAGCAAGGGCAGCTGCACCAGCTGCTGTCATGCCCCTGCCTGTGCTGCCATAGAGCTGAGACTGAGGCGACAGTCTGCTGCTGCTGCTGCCGCTGCCTGCTGACAGGGCACCGAGAGTGTGGTGGGATGCAGGGCTGGTTCCTGTGGCATAATACGCCCCAGTCAATCGGCCGACCATGCCAGCAGGCTGCCTGCTGCTGGGTTCACCCAACAAGCTCGCCTGGCTGCTGAGGCTTGGTGACCACTTGCTGCTGCTGGGGGCCGAGGCGGGCCTGCTCAGCTGCCCTGGCAACTTGTGCTCCGCAGCACTTGCCTGCGCCGCTATACCCTGCTGTGCATGCTGCAGCTTAGATCCCTGCTGCTCCTGCACACTGCCAGCTTTGCCCTTGACCGGGTGCTCCAGGCCTGTACCTAGTGCTGACCCCGGCACCAGCTGGATGTTTGTGGCAGCTGCTGTGTGGCCCCCAAACAGCTTCAAGCTCGCCAGCAGGCTGGCCTCGCTGCTACTGGTGCTGCTGCTCTCCATCAAGGCGGCTAGGCGTGCCTCTGTCTTCAGCACCGCCTTGGTGGAGCGCTGCTGTGCCGCCTCAGCCTCAGCTGCTAGTGCCAGCATCCCACGTGGCGGCTGCCTGCTGTCAGCAGACCGCAGGGACCAGCTCAGGCGGGGGTCAATGCTGCTGGAGGTGGCCTGTGTGCAGCTCGCCTGCTTGCTGGGCTGCAGCTGCTGCTCAGGGCTGCTGCAAGGGATTCTGTGTGAAAGACTGTGCTGCAGGAGCAGCAGGCCTTGTCTGGGCTGTCCCTGGGGTCAGGGGACGTCTCGTCAGCTGGTTCAAGCAGGGCTACTGCTTCCAGTAGGTGCTGCAGCAGGTCTGGCTGTGGTGTGTCACACAGTGCTGCAAAGGCACTGCTGAAAGTAGCAGCAAGGCCGAGCCGCCTGCAGCGCAACACCAGCAAGCCAGCAGGGTCAGGTATGGCACACCACGCCGCCTGCTGTTTGGTGGTACTACTACTACCAGTAGCACAGCATTTGCCAGGACAGCCACCAGCACACGGTTGTGACCTGCTGCAGATTGAGTGACTGCTGCATGTCGTTCAACTGTGCTGCATGGCAGTGGCTGAAACATTCTGTGCCCTGGTAAGGCAAAGCTGTTCACAGCCGGCAGCAGAAGTCTGTCAAGACTTCAGGTGCTACTCTTTATTTAGATGAGCATGCGTAATGCTTATGAAACACCTCACCTCAGCTGCTCCAAGACCTGAGCACCACACTGTGTCTTTCCAACAGCCAGCACCAGCTGCACAGCCTGCCCAAGCAGCTCCACATCAGTGCCGGCAGCACTGCTGTCTGCTGCATGTTGAGCTGTGACCGCCCAACCTTGCAGAGGTGTGTTGCCGCCCACAGCTGCCAGACAGATCGCCTTGAGCTCTGCTGCCAGCCCCAAGGGGTCTGCACACCAACTTGCCAACAACCTGCAGGCAGGCAGACAGTGCATGATGGTGAACATTGCTGCCAGGAAAGCTGGTAACACCTGTTGCTGCACCAAGCAGTCTTGTGCCTCTTAGCAACTCTTGTGCCATGGCTGTGACTTGCGCGCGGCCAGCTTTTATGGCCAACTCCCTACAAGAAGGCATAGATCAGCATGTCGGGGCAGTCAGCAGTGCTTTGGCAAACACATGCCCACACACACCTGGGCTCCTTGACCAGCACCAGCAGAGCTTGCAGCAGCACCCGCACAACCTCTCGACTCTGCTGCTGCCATGCTGCTTGTCCCCTGCTGTTCCTGCTTCGTGCTGCAGCTGCTGGCCCCCAGACTGTGCTGCGGTCACGGCAGCCGCCCCAACATCCCAGGCAGACTGCACTGCACGCAGGCCTGGCTGCGCGGCAGCAATTGCCTGATGTGGGAATATTCGCTGGTAGCGTCCCTGGCGTGTGGGGCTCAGCGGTTGCCACTCACGCAGTGGACTGAACACTGCTGAGGATGACGCCTGCAGATTGGCACCGTCAAACCAGCCGCTGCTGCTGCCGGTCAGTGCCTGCTGCCCTGCAGGCTCCACTGTACCGTCAAGGTCTGTCACACCAGCGAGAAATGGAGTGAGGAGGGTCACTGCGGGACGGATGTTACCATCCAAAGCTGTGAAAGTGCTGCTGCGTGCTGCCTGCTGCTGCAGGCTAACAGGGAAGGTCCTGCCCAGGGGCCGTGCTGTGCTGGCAGGAGACCATGCTGTGTGCTGAGCTGCTGTTGCCTGCTGGCTGTACTTGATGGCAAGGCTGAGCAGGTGCTGCATGTGTGGCGCAAAGGCCTGCAGCAGCTCATCATCAGCCTCGCTGACATCCTGCAGGCCAATGTGTGGCAAAGGGGATGCAAGACTCATGCGGGGCATCACTTGCTACGCAAAGTGCATGGTGGAGTAAAGCTAGGACTGCACGAGTCGCCAAAGAGGGGAAGGGAAAGCTGCCGATGTGTGTGTCTCAGATGCACTCAGCACCAACAGCAGCAGCCTTTCACCAATGGAACCACAGTCACTGGCGAAGTTTCCCAGCTGCAAAGATGCACGTCTGTTTGACTATTGCAGAGCCCCTGCTAGTCTGCTAGCCTCAGATTGCCTCACCTGCCGCCACACTTCCTTGCCTGAGGGAGACAGGGGCAGACCCACACTGCTGCTGGTTCGGCGCACCAAGTGGCCAGACGGTGTGCGCACATATGCGGCATCCGCAGCCTGACATGGCTGATGGTCCCTGTGGCTGCTGCTGTTGACGGGCTCGGCTGCTGCTGGGTGCTGCTTGCCCCCATGCATGACAAGGTCAACCTCCAGGGTGACGGAGCTGTTGCCTAGCAGGGCCTGGGACAGCAGCGCAGCTGATGCGCCTGGCAGCTCCAGCACAAGGTCTGAGAAGGTGCGCTCAGCTGTAGAGGCCGCTGCTGCGTCACTGTCCTGCGCCCATTTGGGTGCAGTTGCTGTTGAAGCAGCATCATGAGACATTTCCTGCTCGTGCCCAAGTGATAGTGAGGACTCCTTGAATGATACAGACCTGCGGCCCACTCTGTGCCTGGCCTCTCCTGCTGAACGCAGACTGCTGCGCCTGCCACAGCTGGAGAGGGACTGGCTGCGGCATCCACTGCTGCTGGCTGTGCTGTCCGCTTTGTCCAGCATGTGATGCTGCTGCTGATCATCATCATGACGTGGACTGCTTGGGAGCAAGTCATTGGCACCCGCTTTGCCTACTGCTGCTGTTGACAGCTGCAGCAGGGCCCGTGCTGCATGCAGCAGTGTGGATCTGCCGCCTTGCTGCCTGGCATCATCCTTCAAGCCTTGCTGTAGTGTGCTGAGTGCTGAGGCGACCCGAAGGAAGCCACCATCACCTTGTGCACCCATAGCAGCAGACAGTACAGCTACATGCACTGTTGCCTGTGATGGCAGGGACCCAAATCGAGAACGATTTGCATTGCTGCAGGTATTGAAAGAGGCAGGCGAGTTTGATCTCAACAAAAGCAACCCACAGCACTGAGCTCAGCAGCAAAAGAACAGATGGAATCACTACTGCAGCCTACGGGGTTTGGCAATTTTGGCGAAACTTGGTCTGGGCACACTTTCGGTGATTTTTGCCCAACTTCTGGAAAGATAAGGCAAAGACGTCCAATCTTCAGGACATCAAACGACATTGGTGCAAGCCAGATCGCTGTAATTCCGGTCATGTCATTGCAATGGACTGGGATGATGGCACTGAACAGTCAGAGCATGTGGAACAGTACATTCAAACACACACACGTCAGAACAAGCGCAGGCCCTCTGGGTTGCAGCAGCCTGCTAGACAGCACAGCAGCAGCAGCAGCAGGGCCGGGGGTGCAGCAGCTGAGCAACAGCAGCAACAACCACAGCAGCACAGCAGTCGTCAGGGGGTTAGGGCAACTGGTGCACAGGCCTTCCAGCCCCATCCACAGCAGCAGGCAGCAAGCCAGCCCAATGTGCAGGCCACTTATCCAGAGAGTGGCTCTCACACACACCCAACAGCTCAGCAGTGGGGCCAGCAGCAGCAGCAGCAGCAGCAGGCGGAGGAGGACCTCTTGCACGACCAGCAGCAGGCGGCACAGTTCGAGGAGAGCATCCAAGTCGCATATGCAGCAGATGAAGAGGCGACCGCTGCAGCAGCAGTCCGGGCGAAGCAGGACCGAGCCAAGAAGCTGGAAGAGAGTCAAGCACTGTGGCGCCAGAACTCCCCCGCCACTGCGCAGCGAAGCCTGCACCTGCTGGCCGCACCGGGAGAGCAGACCTGCAGCATCTGCCACAGCAGCTGCGCAACTGTAAGGTGCGTCCTGTGCTGTTCAGAGCAGCAGCTGCGGCACAGCCTTTGTGCCCCATAAGCGGCCTGCAGCAGCTGATTGTGAGTTATGGCTGGCTGTGCAGGTGCTGGACATGCAACCCTGCCGGTGGGGCAAAGGCCTACTGTGAGCCGTGCGATGGCGCTCACCATTGCGGTGTACACATGCACAAGCGGGAGAAGCACACTGGTGGCTGCTGGCAGCAAATGGCGTATGCAGCAGCAGGAGGTAGGTTTGGAAGCCTGCATGCGCGTGTGCTTTTGGTTGCGGTTTGCTTGCTGCCTTGTTGGCTGGCTGAATGCTGACTGGTCCCCTCGCTGCCTTGCTTACTGACTGGCTTGCTTTTCATGCTGGCTTCCTGCCTTCCTGCATCACTCATTTGACACGCCTGCTTCCTGTGTTGTTTTCTGTATGCCCCTGCTTGCACAGGCTACTTTACCGTTGCACCGCAGTGTGCCGGCAGCGGTGGGCAGTGCCCGGGGCAGTTTGATGTCCAGCAGGCGCAGGACACCAAGCCGCTGCTGTTCATGTGCAGGCGTAAGTTTGTCGGCCGGGCGGCACAACTGGTCAGTGCTGTATTTGCTTGTGCATCACGTGTACGCCCCCTGTGGGTGACTGTGCACCCAAGGTCAGTTGCGCCATAGCTTCATCGTGTATGGTGTGTGCCAACATTTTTTTGCTTTGTTTGTCTTCAGGTGGTGTCATCAACATCAAGCGCGCCAGCTTCAGGTGCCAGCTGTGCAACACAGTGGCATGGCAGCTGCCTCAGGACTTCCTGCAGGTCGGCGCCTGGCCAGCTTCTCTGACAACGAAGTTCAAGACCATCGTGGAGTGCGAGCTGCTGCAGCAGTGGGACTCCCACAGGCTCTGCAACCCTGCAGCAACGCTGAGCGGCTTCCTCAAAGGCGTGCAGCATGCAGCATCAGCGACCTCAAGCATGCCGGTAAGTGTCCGCTGCGTAACGTATTCTAGCGTGCTTGTGTTATGCGTGCATGCCTGGTTGGGTGTGACTGTTACGTGGGGCCTGGAAGTTGGTGGCCTGTGTGTGGCTCCAATCACTGCATGCACGCGCGCACACACACACACACACACACACACACACACACACACACACACACACACACACACACACACACACCTGCCTGCTTTCCACACACACCACCGCAGGTGCTGGACATCAACCGTGCGGCATTCACTGTTGCACACGCTGAGTGGAAGAAGCTGCAGCTGGAGACGCGCATGCATGTGGCGCAGCTGAAGGACCTGGAGTGCGCTGCTTGTGTGCCTGGGGAGCGGGCGCTGCATGGTGATGGCAATCAGAAGCTCTTCAACTGGGGACGCGACAGGGAGGCATCTCGGCCGCCGTACTACCAGGGCGTGCTGTTTGTTTCAGCGGAGCTGGTGGACAAGGATATGAATGCAGTTGACAAGATCTTGAAGAAAGAGGTGGGTAGCTGTTGAGCATCAGCGGCATGCGCTCGCACATGTGGTGCAGAGCATACTTCATGTTGCTGTCAGTGCAGGCTTGAGGTTGATGTTGGGTAGGCTGCAGCCAGTGTATACTGTTCGTGTGCATGTTTGTTGCTGCCTGATTGCAGCGTGCTGACACACACTGCGGGGGCCACTGGACAGCAGCCACCAACCAGGCGCGGCGCAGGGAGAAGCAGGAGGTGACCGGCCGCTACTTCCTCACAGATGCGCGGCATGGTGGTCCAGTTGCCGCCCTCAACCAGATACGCACAGGCGAGCGCTATTCGTACGCGCTGACCCTCGCATTGGCAGCAGCTGCACAGCAGGCTGGGCTGCACCAGCTGCACATAGACATCATGTGCAAGTGGGCAGGGTGGTTGCAGCGCCTCGACGGCACGGTACAGCAGCCGCAGCTCCTCGCCCAGCACGCTACAGACCCGGACGTGATGGACCTGGCAAGCCGGCTGGAGCAGCTCCGCAGCAGTGGCAGGGACCTGTGCAGCATGCGCCTGGTTCACTCCGCTGCCCATGGCAGCCTGCACGCACAGTCATGCCAGGTGCGCAACTGCAGTGGTTGTTGGTTTCAGGTGCAATGCAAGTCAGTGCCTGCATTCTGTGCACAAAAATGCTGTCCAAGTTGCTGTTCGCGTCTGCCAGCCGCGTCGATCGCATCGTCTATGCAGGCAATTGTGCGGCCCTCAAGACCGACAGCCCACTCGCTCACCGCCTTTCATGCTGCCTAACTGAGCGAGCTGCTGTCCTTACAGAACGTTGGTGGTGCATCAGCTGCCAGGCGGTACAAATCTACTAGTCCGCAGCAGTGCTGGATAGGAGGGGGCCGTCAGCGTGCTGCAGGCACGCCGATGCAGCAATGCTCTCCCCCCCCCCCCCGGTACTCTCCCCACTTCCTCGCCCTCTTGGCTGCCGTAAGCACAGCTTGTTGGGTCACACACAAACCTGACTGTGTGCCTGTGTATGTATACCCTGCTGCAGGTGTTGTTTCAGCCCGGTGCAGTTGATGGCTGCGGCAAAACGTCTGGGGAGGCAGGGGAGCAGCTGTTTGCAGGCCTGTCACCCCTGGGGCGCACAACATGCCACCAGAGTGTCGCAGGTATGCATGACTGTGTCTGTGCTTGCCGCAAATGCTTACGTCATCTTCACCTGCAGGCTGCCCATGTGTTTGCATGCTCACACGACTCATGTGCCCGCCTGCTGCAGGGTCGACCGACTGCATCACTGAGCACTGCGTTGAGATTGCGCGGGTCAAGAGGGCTGGGCAGGCAGCCTTTCTTGTGGGCAAGCTGGAGAAGTACAGGGAGATGCTGCCCAAAGCTGAGGCCATCCTCAAGGAGCTGCTCAGCCGTCTGAACAAGCACTCGCCAGCACAGCGGCTGCCTTTCGTGCTGCGGATGCGGGAGGCTTTGAAGGCGCATGCCAAAGGTGCCAATGGATCACATTAGCTCTTGGTTATGTGCAGCCACACGTCCTGGTTCCGGCCACTGCTCTCGTGCCACGCGAGCGCTGCACTAACCATCTGTGCCTCTTGTACGTGATGTGCAGAGGACATGAAGGGCAGCGCGCCAGACAAGGAGATTCTGGAGCTGTTCTCATTGGCACGCAGCCGCCTGGATGCGCCTCTGTTGGGCAGCTTCCTCAGCAGTGGCGCAGAAACACAGGCCCCAGCAGCAGGAGGAACAGCAGCAGCTCCAGTGGAGGTGACCCGCATGGTGGCCAGCATCACAAGGCCCAACACTGGCAAGATCCATCAGCTGGCCAAGTCTGTGCTGCAGGAGCGCAACGACAATAGGTGGGTTCAGTCTATTGCAAGGGCTGCATCCTGTTCTGCGCTGACTCAGGTGGGGTGTGGTAGTCTAGCATGCTAGACATGCACACCCCTTTCAGCCTTAGCTTACGCCAGTGGTTCACTAAGATAGGCGTAGTTACTTACCTATCTACTTACTTCCTGCGCTGAAGCAGCCCCTTAAACAGCTGTTGCGCTGTGCGTCCAGACACGTGTGAACTGCTGCACGACGGGTGGTGTTCTGCTGCTTTCAGGTACAAAGTCCTGCTGGCTGAAGTGGCTCGGGGCTTGCCGGCCTTGGCCATCGTGCTCAACCCAACAGAGGCGCAAGTCATTCAAGCCCTGTTCAACACCGCTGCTGAGGCCTCCATCTTGACCATGCAGAACAAGATTGAGGCAGTGTGCTTCGACTTGGGGAAACAAGTGGCCAAGAGAGATGCTACAGCAGGTGTGTGTGCCACATCTCAAACGCACCCAGGGCTTGTGTTGTGTGCCTTGCTGCCATGATGCAAAAGCCAAGCTGTCGTTGCAGGTCTGTCCTCCATCTGTAGATATCCTCTATAACCCGCACTGATTCTGTCGTAGTGCCACCCCACATGTATTGTACGGTCTACTACACACTGCCAACTGTTGACACCCTATGCTGTTACTGCTTTTTCTTCTGCCGTGTTGCTCAGCGCGACCCAAGGAGCAGAAGCGCCACAGCAAGAAGTGTGCCAAGATCACGACACAGGTCGGCGGCCTTGTTGAACAGTACAATGTACTGATCCCCTACGGCAGCAAGCAGCGCCCTCAGGCCCAGATGGATGATGTCAAGCAGCACGTCTATCCTTGGGCAGCCGAGTACAGGCGCCTGGACGGCGAGCTGCCTGCAGGTGTGTGTTGGGGATATCGTGTTTGATATGCTGTCTTGGTTTTTGTGGATGTTGCCGCTGTGTTACGTTCACCCTCTGCTGGCTTGGGGAGGGTTCACTTGTACACGGTAGTCACGAAAAGACTTGCATGAGTCACTGTGTCCTGTCCGCAACCTACTATCTTTGTGGTTGGCCTGCGTGATTTGCACACCCACACCATTTGACGTCTGCTCCAGTGCCAGTGATGTTGCTGCTTGGTGGTGCTGCGGCTGAATGCAAATGCTGATGTTGCTGTTCGCTGCTGTTGCTGCAGTTGGAGAGGTGGTGTCAGTGTATGGCATGGAGGTCACGCTGAAGGTGTGTGATGCCTACAACGAGGTTGAGCGCATCAAGGAGGAGCTGGTGCTGCTGCCCCGTGAGATGCAGGCCCACCTGCAGTACTGGTCGGCAGTCATTGACAAGCAGGAGAGGCTCATCAACATCCTGCTGCCATCCGCGGCTGCAGCTATGAGCACAGCAGACGTGGTGCAACAGTTGCATGCTGGCGGCATGCAGGTAGGGACGGTCCACCACTGCGCTACTTTGAATGATTCATGCCACCGGTTACCGTGCCTCAGAGCAGCAGGATGCATACTGTGGGCGGGGATGTCTTACTTGCTGGGCGGTACCGTCCACACTTGCTGAACTAGGTTGAATGAACAGAAATGACACAGCGTGCCTGCCGCCACACATATAAGTCGTAGAGTTGTGCGCACATGCCTCAGCTGACAAGGAGTCGGTCTTGCAAGCATGCAGTTCCATGGCCACGTTGTGAATGGATTGATCGGCAGCAGACAGGCTGTGCAGCAGCAAACAGGTTGTGACACACAAGGCAAACAACGCAAGGGTTCTGTTGTATACCCATCATGCCTGTTGCTTCACTGCATGCCACTTGTGTTTCCTTTCCTGCTGCCTTGCACACAGACCTGCGTGACAGGACGCTACCTGCCAGACTGCGAGGCCCTGGCAAGTGATCAGCGCGCACGTGAGGGGGCAGCGTGTGTGCTGCGGCGCGCACAGCTGGAGGCCATGCGGCACCTGCGCCTGGCAGAGACGTCCTTCCAGCCATACAGCCCTTCTGATGCAGCTGCAGCAAGCCCCACGCGCATGCCAGCGGCTGACGCCGGTGCCGCACGTGGTGACCAGCAAGGAGATGATGCGCTCGATGCAGACGATGATGACCTGGTTTGCAGTGATGACGAGTTTTGCGAGGCAGTCGACTTGGCAGACAGCGGCAGCAGCGATGACAGTGAAGACGACTGCTGAGATAGTTCACATGATGTTGCGGGTGGCCAGGTTGTTACTTTGAGCGTATTTTACCATGTGCTGCAGATGTAACGGTATTCCTCTACTCAATTCATATGCCAGGTCGCTGCTGAGTGGATGGGCTGATGCACCGTGAGACATTGCTTATCAGGGTGTTAACACGGTTGATCGTTCAAGGGGGAGGGTGCGCTTGAATGGGCGGAGGCAGCCAGGTGCATGTTCAACAGTGATGCACTGCACGCTTGTGGCGATCACCAGGTCTGCACAAGCTTGTGCCAATTGCAGCTGTAACTTGCGAGCAACTGGACTGCAAACCAGTTCAGCCCTTGTCAAACGATACTGCAGCTGTACTGTATGGCAAAGTACTGCCGCCATCACCCTGCGCATGCAGCACCATGTACATGCACCCGCTTGCCAACACGATAGCGCCTGACCGTTGCCATTCCACTGATCGCCACCCTGCAAGATGTGTTCTGAAGTGACCCAGGTGTGGGGTTGTGCAGGTAACAAGAGGGACCAGGCCTGCACGTAGCCTGCAGCAGCACATGCAAGCCTCATTGCTCCTCATGCGTT